>VXBO01009106.1:220776-271505 GCA_013400135.1 Rhinoptilus africanus
AAAGTGAAAAAAGGTTTTAACAGGAATATGAAAGCTTCAGATGGTTGCGGTTGTATTCTGCGGTTTTGTTTTGGTGGTGGTGGGGTTTTTTTAAAAGTTACAAATTTTTTAGCCGCCTATTTTGGAGACACCTCTTTCCAAAGAAAAAGTCCGCGGGATTTTTCCTTTGCTAAACACAGACAAAACGCTTTCTTCCCTGGCTTAACTGGAAACGGCACAAACCCCTCGAGAGAACTTTTCCGGGCTGCCCCGCCGGCCCCCAGCAGCCNGGCCCGGCGGAGGAGCAGGCGGCGCCGCCGCGCATGCGCCGAGGGAGGCTCCCCCCGTGCCGGCCGCCAGGGGCCGCGAGGGGGGGGCGGCGGTGAGGCGGGGCGAGACCCGGGGCCACCGGTCGGCCGAGGGGCGACGTGGCCCTTTGCCGCGACCCTGCTTTGCCCCGCTGCTGCTCTCCTGCCCCGTGCCTTCAGCCGAGGCCCTCTTCCGAACTGGCTGCGGGGTCAGCGGCCCCCTGCCGCCGGGCGACCCCTGCCGCCGCCCGCCCTGCGGGCTGCCCTTCGGCCCTTCCGACCCTCGCCCTACGAGACCCCGTTAACGGTCGGAAACGCCGCTGCCTCAGAGCTGACAGGACGAACCCCCCCACAGAGGCGTTTCCAGTCATAAAGTTAGTAGCAGTGTGTCTGTGTAGATGGACGCAGCCTTTTCTTGTGTTTGGGAAGCCGCCTTCCCCCACCCCAGCAATTGTGCCTTTTGATGGAGAACTAAAAATGACACCAAAAATTTCGCTTTCCCCCTCCACCGTGTCCCCAGGGGTGGCTGTGTGGGGTGGTGGGTCTTGTTTCCATGAGGTCTGGGCCTTTGGGTGGGCTCAGATCTCACCCCTCGGTAGGTGCATTTCAGGAACCCTAAAATTCCAATGTTCCACATTAAAAATTAGCTTGGTTATTTTGTTTTGTTTTGTTTTCTGCTCAGAATTGGTGCTTGCTGACATTCGGTCCTTCATCTGAAACCAAAGAGTTTATAAGCTTATTTTTCTTGGTTTGTGACTAGTAACCTTCATTTTCGCCTCTATGATTTTTAATGGATGCGTACGGAAAGAGGATAAAGTTGCTCAGAAAATTCACAGCGAATTACTAATCCCTACCTGACTTCAAAGGTGCTGTTGTCAGTGGTGCAGTGGCCTGGTTATAAATGTCTTAGGAACGATGCGCAAAAATAACAGCTTGGCTTGCCAGAGGAGAGACTGAGGTCTAAATGGTGCGGAGTGTAAAATACCATTTATTCTATGAAAATGGAAGTGAAGCTCCCTATAAATATGCAGTGTTTTTTGAAGTTTACGTTGCTGCTGCCTTCATACTCAATGCATTGTGGCTTCAATTTTTAGTGGATTGCTGTGTTGTATTACCAGTATTTTTTACCTTTAATTTTATATTAACAGACACCTGACAATTGGCAGAAAAAGGAATGATGTAATAGTACAGTCACAGAAATGTTTAGGGAGTAGAAAGATGAGACACAGTTTGTAATAGTTCAGACATGTCTCAGCTTCTTTAATGGATCTTGGCCTATAATTAAAAGTTAATGCTTTCATATACGTCAATTGAGACCTGACACTGAGACCATCAGGATTTAAACAAAAGAAATTACATTTATGTATCTGATAGTACTTTGACAGAATTACCTAGAAATTCAAATCCCTTGAATCAATGAGAGACAAAATATCTCTGCTCTTTGAAAGTTTGCTGAGGCCCTGACAACAACAAATGGTCATCAGTAAGTCCTGTATAAATTTCATACATAGCTGAATCAATCAGGGTCACAATCAAGTTTAAGGAGAAAGAAAAAGATATGGTGGTTGATGGTAGGTAATTAGTGTTATATGTAATATATCTTTCCTAGTTCAAAGTTTTCTCAGTTCCTGAATCTTTATTATCCTCCATTGGTGTTTAGTATGAGCTCTTCTAAACAAAAGAGACTTCACTCTGCAGAGGACAGTCTTTCCGATGTGTTGTTGAACTGACAGTCAAAACTACCCTGCAGAATTAATTCCAGTCAGACATAAAATATTTCAATAAAGCTCTCAATATTATCCATTCATCTATGTCTGTGAAAGACAAAATCTGCATTAAAAAAATGAAAGAATGGTTCAACTGAACAGAAAGTTTAACATCATCTACATACACAGATTTTTATTTATTTGTTTGAAGCCTTGATTTTTATCAACTCAAGACAAAAGGTCAAAAATGAAAGTTAAGAGGAGGAAAGGGGCTTTGAAAATTGAAAATTTTATTACGTTCTCTATAATACACCACCATTAGCAGTGCCATACTTAGTTGAAAGGCTGCGAAGGCAGAGACACACCGTACAAGTAAGGAGTGTGCATAGAGAAGAAAAAAAGAATGTCCTGAATCATTTTCCTAGACATGTTTCATTTTGTATCGCATTTGTCACAGTAAGATATATATTTAGTGAACACGGATTCTTATATGCTTATGACAGTTTTTTACTTTTTACGCATGGAAAAGTTGTTGTAAACCTATTTGATCTCTCGAGAATTATCAACTTTATAAGTGACACAAACTTTCAGCTGGCTGCAGAGACAAAAGAGGTTGTTCCTGAGTCATTTCTAAGCTCCTGCAAGCCGTGGTTGCAAAAATTACCTCAGGGTATGAGCAATTTTCATAAATTACGACAATCACTAGGCATTTTAGTTTGTCTTGAACACTAACCTACACTGAGATGGTTTCATTACTGGAAGAACATAAAATTGTTTTAAAGTTACTCTAAGTTGTTTCAGTTACCCTCTGTCTGTAGCCAAAGTAGTACAATGTTTGCCAAAAGAACAGTGACAAGTGAAGGACTGCCCAAGTGGCATGACGAAAACCATATGATTTTCAAATGCTGATAGTCTGATGTTTCAAGAAATGTTTAAGTTTTACCAATTGCAATTCAAAACTGAAGATGTAAATATGAAATTTTATATGCAGTGTTGACAGACTTTTAGCTCAATTTCTCTTTTCCAAAAGAAAAGTTTCCCTTTTTTTTTTTTGCATCCAATAGCAATTGCATCAGTGAGAAAAACAGTATTATTGCTTATGTTGGTAAAACCTTTTAGGACTAAAAAAGCATCTCCAATGCTATGAAGAAAGAATTCAGAGAAGACTCAAAGACATTTAGAACAAAAGGTACATTTTAAATCATGGTATTGTAATTGCTTTTGAAATACAGATAACTTTTTATTCTATTTACAGTTTGATCTGAATCATCAGAACATCATTTTTGAATAGTAGACACATAGTTCACTAATCATCATTTATTTATTGTCTAAAATGAAACTGTATTTTGAAATTCAGTATACAGATACCAATCAGGTTTAAAAACAATAAAAGTAAAAGACAGGGCATTTTATGACTCAGCTGCAACTTTAAACATATTTTACTAAATAAATGATAAGAAAGGTATGAATTTTAGAAACTGTCTATGTCATAGACTAGAATATTCTTTAGAAGAATGGCCTCAAGTTTGTGCTAATATAATACCACTTGAAATTTTCATGATGTGAACAAAAAATCGTGGCAAGCTCCACTGTGTTGCTTGGAAGAGTAAGATGCCTTCCTCGAGATGGTCTCATCCAGCCTTTTGCATTTTCTTGTAGATGATTGGGACCAATTTTCATGTAAAAGGCTGAATTTCTCTTCCTGCCTACCCCAGCCTAATGCAGGTGCTGTCGATGCTATTTTCCCTGCTGGTAAATGATGGTGGGAATATCTAGTGGCTCATTCAGTCCCTCTCACAAGACAGCAGCAGGGGCAGTCCACTCTCCTCATCTCAGCCTCTTCCCTTCTGCTATGTGAAACAGCAGCTCTTTTGGGCCCTCCTTCCTGTCCTTTCCCCATAGTTGGTTGTAACCTGGAAGTTGCTTGGCAGATTGCTGTTGTTGTTAGAGAGAATGAAAGGGGAAAAGTAATTCCTCGTGCAGAGGTGTGACCATAGACTGCTGCAGCATTTGGGCTTCAGGACGTGTGTGTGGCTGAGTCCTGGAACTTGGATTTGACTCCTAATCCCAATGCTGCCAAGGTTGGCCCATTCTGAATCTAGGGATTAATATTTTCTTCTGTGTCTTGACACCTGATTCTAATGCCATGATGCCTAATGGCAAAGCCCTTTCCAGAGGTCCCCATTCTGTTATTCCCATCATCCAAGGCATCAGTCTGATTTCTTCCGAATACATAGCAAAACGGGAAACTGTGATCCTTCTCAATTAAGAGGTTAGAGTTAAGAGCTTCCGTGTCCAGACACCCCACTGAAATTTTTTTCTGGGGAACTAAACAGCTCTTCTGTGCACCTCTGAAATTCCCCCATGAGCATCTTGGAGACCCTGGAAGTCTGGGAACAAGAGATATGCACCATGTACAAAAAAGAGGAGGGGAAGTCAAAGGCATAGCGTAGGCAAGGCCTGAGAAGGAGCAGCAGAGAAAGAAAGGGACCTGTTGCCACTACCTCTTAAAATGTTTATGGGAGAGGCTGTTCAACAACTTGTGTGGAAGCTCAGATTCATTAGAAGGCAGGTGAATGTGAAACAAAGTACAGCAAAAGTACAGTTGTGGTGGTGGAAGGCTGTTTGAAGTGTAGAAGACAGAAAAATAAAGAAAAGTAGATTTGGCAAGTCTGTATCGAAGGCAGCTATTCAGGATGGGCAAAAAGAGACACAAAATCTGATTCAGAAATTGTGTTGTGGAGAAAGGGGAAGCTTTGACAATTTTTAAATTCATCTTTAAGGAATGAAGGAAGCTCCCAGCCAGGTACAAGCTATGTGGATGCCTGGAATTCAACAATCTCCTTTCAGTTTGGCTATACGATGGAAACAGGCACACATCATTGTAGGTTAGGTCTCCAAGAATCTGCCTTTCTTTGGAAGGCAGGGAGTTTTTCTGTAATAATTTATGAATGCTTGCCACAGCTGGTTTGAATAAGTAGTACTCAACCATATTTTTTAACTTAATAGCAGGTAGTTGGGAAGTAACCATGAAAGGCAATAGATGAAAAATTTTGTTATGAGGGCTGAGAAACAATATTTAACTTAATCATTATGCAGTACTTTCTTCCTTGATTCCAGATGCATTGCACAGTTTGTTTGTGATGGCTTGGAGCCAAAAGCTCAAAAGGGCAATGAAAAAGTGAAAAAAGACTCTGAACAGAGGACAAGAAATGTCACAGACATATTGGAAGAGAGCAAACTGTCATTGAGCCTTGCTGAAAGGAGTGGAGGCATAAAAGCAGATCAATCCTTATGGAGAACTGATTGGAGAAATCTTGCAGTTGCGCAGACTTTCTCCTCAGAAATTAATCAATTTTTAAGGATATAGTTTAATAAAATTTAAATTGGGAGAGGTATATCCGTTCCAAGGTGGTGTTTCCAGACACAAAGAGACCCATTAGTACAGGTAATAGATTTGCTGTGTAGCTACTTTCGTTGGATTTTTGAAAATGAATTCAAATCCCTGCTCTTCTACTTCCCATCCATGAGGTGGAGAAACATTGCGTCCCATATCATGGAGATGTCTCACCTTATATAAATAATTAAGCATTCACCAGAACAGCAGTAGTAAACCCACCTGAAGGTCCTAATTTCCTGTTAAGATGAATGATTCTCAGTTTTCATTAAAAAGTCTAAAATCTCAGTTTCTTCCCGACTTCTCCTGTAGTATAGAAATGGTTTTGAATTTTTATGTCATATCTGCTTCCATTTCTATGAGTAATCAGTCATTTGATTTAAAAAAGATTGTGATACTGTTGCTTCTAACTCCAGGGTACCTTCTGGAAGTCCACTCCTAAATCCTGAAGAAATGAGGTACAAAAGTGAGAATCCAGCCAGACCTTTCTGGGGTGAAATAATTATCATTTATCATGCAGCCCAGGAGCAGGACAAGGAGTGGGAGAAACAAGGATTCCAGCTGAAAGGAGATGGAATTCCAAACCCTATCTCAGTAAAAGAACTAACAAGTCTTAGAAAAATGGAAGGAAGCAGAGTTGTGGCTGGCACAATAACTATGATACTATACTGTTTTCTAGAAAAATATATTTTATATATATATATATGTATACGCACACCTTAAATTTAGGCACAGTGTACATATACAAAGAAAGCGTGTCTTACAAAGTCATCTTTTTTCAGGTGTATAATATGATACAAGTAAAGATACTTTTAAATACATAACTTCCTTGAAGCAAGCAAAGGGGAAATATATAAAGTATCATTTACTGCCAAGAATAGTGCAGGTTTATTATGAGTGCTGTCTTTCAAACTCATATATTGTTTTCTGTTTATGCTGTGCATTGTGTTTGCACAATAAATTGTACCTTGTGCTAGAGCATTTCTCTGGATGTCACAATTTCACATAAATGTAACTGGTTTATTATCTCTTTGTCATCAAACAAACCAAACAAATGTAATCCCAAGAGGTTTCTAAAGTGCCATGTCAGACACAGATCCAATGTCCTCATTACTCAACATTTCCTGCTCCGCGACTTTTTCTGATCTCCTGACAAATGACAAATTTCATTGGTGAAAGGGCTAGTCTGATAACAAGAAAACAACACAAACTTTCTCTCCTCCTTTTATCCCTTCGTCTTGTTTTGCCCTCTCGTTCTGAAACTTCTGGTGGCACAAAGAAGCAATAACCTCTGTGGGGAACTGTACAATATTTTCCAGCGTATTCAGCCATTTGTCCCTTCCAGGCCCCCACCTTGAGATCTTGGACTGGAGCAGTATTCCTCTCAGCCATGTAGGGCTAGATTAGCTTCTTGTTAGAGGCCTTTAAAGTTTCCTCTTAATCAGGCAGAGGAGTTGTTGCCTCGTGGTGATCCCTAATCCTGCTGCTGCACAGGGGCACTGCCTCGCCAAATCTTCACAGTAGCAGACAGGCCCCACTAAGCATTTGCTTGCTGCATGATGTGAATTTACACCACGTTAATGAATTATACACTCTTGGGCTATTTTCAAGTGCATTTAAATATCACTGTATAATACATTAACTAGATTCAAATATTTTAGATTTTTTTATAATCCTTTGTTATTCCAGCGTAGCAACATTGGAATGTTTAGTGTTCTGAATGACTGACCGCTCACATCTAAATGGCTTTGTGCTTTCAGAAATTAATTTATGATTTGCTACGCTCCCTTCCCAAACACTGTCAGGATTTGATGTGTGTTCCAGTTGTACTGTGAATTGCTTAGAAAGTGCCATTTTGCATCTGTGAAGGTATTCACCTGAATCGCTGTAAATCACACAAGTATGTTATTGATCAAAGCCAAATATTACAAAATAATTGCAAGTATGTTTCTATTCTATAGCCTGCAGTAAGGAGAGCAGACTGCATATAAGGCCTATACCATTGCTTTTATAGTGTATATTTTAGTTTGATTTGTGGCCTCTGTGTGACCTACGAAAGTGCCATAATTATTCTTCTGATCCTGAGCATTTTTATATCTCGTAATTTCTTTTGTGGTGTTGGAACAAATAAAGGGGAATATTTAAAAAACAAACTATGTGCTTTAACTATGTAGTTCTTCCCCACATATTAGCAACCACAAAACCCCCAGAATTGTATGACATGAATCTGCAAGCTATTTGGGACGGTAGTAAACCTTGGAAATGAAGATTATGTGCCTAGATCCCTACTGGGGCAACAAAATAAGCAACGTTCTAATCAGGGCTTCTGGGTAGCTTTGTTTCTCACTGAGTAAGAATGTGAGAATATTCAGAGTAACATCTTGGAAGTAAACCAAATAGCTGATGAAATAATACCATTTTAAAAAGAGAGTATGACAACTGTTAGGAAAACCCCAGTTGCCATGATATTTGTGGAAATAAGTGATTTTGGAGTCACACTGCTAGACTCTACCATTGAGTTTGGAATGTATTTCCATACTTTTAAGAAGAGAGGAAGAACAGGAAATAGATGAGTGACTTTTTATTATATAACACCACGCAAAGCTTTTAAAAGTCCATTTGATATAAAAAATAAATAAGTAACTACGTTTAACAGGGCTGTTCTAGCAATCTCAGCATCCCTGTACCATCAGAAGCAACTCAGATTTCTTTTCTGTGGTTTATAGTGTCTCTCCAGAACATCTCAACAAAATAGCATCCTTGCAATGCATTTTTTTTCCCTTGAAGTCCGTTATGCTGTTTATAATATATATTTGATACACACATTTAGCGACAAGGTGAGCATACAAATAGAGCAAATATCCCAAGTATAAAATCCAATGTAAATTCAAATGACTGGAAATTGACTTATTTAGCATTTCATGCTGTCAGAATTCAACTGACATGATCTTATAAAATGCAGCACTATGTGCCTTCTGATTGTTAACAAAAGCCTAAGGAGAATTATATTTATTCAGTATGGTCCTCCAAGTACATGTCTTGAATTTACTCACAACACGATGGTGACAAAATCCTCTGTTGTGCTATAATTCTGATAAATGAGAGACCTTATTAGAAGACCCCTCTTCTTTTCTGGGCAGAACAGGTCTCTTGTGATGAGTGATTGATAGACCAGGTGGGTGTTCTGCCATTCAGAGGGGCCTTGGCAAGCTGGAAGGATGGGCCAACACAAGTCTTGTGAAGTTGATCAACAGGAAATGACAAGTCCTTCCTCTGGGGAGGAATAACACTGTACAACCGACTTCCTGGAAACCACCTTGGCAGAAAAGGACTTGGGAGTCCTGGTGAACACCAAGGTGACCTTGTGCCATTTGCCCTTGTGGCAAAGCATTTGGGTCTGCGTTAGGCAGAGTGCCATCAGCAGCTGATAGAGAGAGGTGATCCTTCCCCTCTGCTCGTGCCTGGTGAGACATATCTGGAATGCTGAGTCCAACTCTGTCCTCCACAGTACAAGGCAGATATGGACTTACTGGAGAGTGTCTGGGGAAGGACCATGAAGACTATTGAGGGACTAGAGCATTTTACAGGGAGAGGACAAGGGAGCTGGGACTGCTCAGTCTGGAGAAGGTAATGCTCAGAGGAATCTTATCCATGTGTAGAAATATCTGATGGAATGTTTATCCCACAGAAGACAAAGCCAGACTCTTCTCAGAGGTGCCTAGTTAGAGGAAAAGAGGCAAGCAGGTGGTTGCCACTGGGTGACAATCAGAGAGCAGGAGCTGTGAGTGGCGGGGTGCTTAGAAACAACACCCAAATGCCTCCTGGCCCAGGGAAGAATCCAACATTAAGGCTTCCCAATGCTCTTCCTTGCTGCCCCATGGCTTTTACTACCATGATCATCTTGGAGCTGCCCCCTGCTCTCGGTGCAGGTATTGCAAGGTGCTGGGGCGCTCCAGGCCCTGACAGCTAAATTGTGCCCACTCGCTGACCAGTTGAAATAAGCAACTGTTTTACAGCTATCCCTGACTAACCTAACTGAATGGTCAAGAGGGAGCAATGAAAGCAATTTTAATGTCAGAAAAAACGTGACTGTTAGTGTCGGGAAAGACAGCAAGCAGAGGACCCCCTGGTGAAGCACTAACTCTGTGTGTCAGTGAGTAAGCATGTTAGTGAATGAGAGGATTTCGGGTGCGTGCACCCAAGCCCGCATGAAATTACAAGGTTTGAGCTTCTGTATCAGCATTGGTGATGTAATCGTTTGCCTTTGGCTCTGAGGCTTATCTTTCTTAGTGCAGCAAAGAGCTAGTGACTTGCATGTATTCATTCACAGTTTATTTTGAAATGTCTTAACAAACGTTTCTGGATATCTGAGGAAATTGTAGGATGACACTGGAGGATTATTTCTGCTTGGGTAAAGCCAGCTTCTTTCTACATAGCTAACAGCCGTATTAGCAAATAACTGATTTGTGGCCAGGAGCAGGAGCAAAATTGGATTTAAACTTTAAGCTATTTTTTGGTAAATGCACACCCTTCTCCCATTACTTTAACTTGGTAATATCCAGCAACCCTGAGAAAAGTCTTTTTTTATGACTCCTAGCCATGTTGGACCTCGATCCAATAGTGAGAGCATTCTGATAAGCATTGCACAGTTTACACCTCCAAGGCTGATAGAAGAGTGGTAATAAATCATTTTAACAAAATCACATGCTCTTAAAGAGAAGAAAAAAGAATACAAAAATAGGAAACTATGTCAGATGAGTGAAGGTGAGTATGAAAAAATAGTGTGGGTATGTAGGGATCTAATTAGAAAGTTTATAGAACAGCAATATGCAGAGAACACAAGCAACATAAGGAGTAACAAGAAGTAATTCTGTAAACATGCTAATGATTACAGAAAACTTAGGAATGGTCTTTAATGAAGAGGAAGAGCAAGAGATGTGTGGAGAGTAGTTGTCAATACCTCAATGACAGGAGGAAATGGCCTCAAGTTCTGCCAGAGGAGATTGGATAGTAGGAAAATTTCTTTACTGAAAGGCTTATCAAGCATTGGAACAGGCTGCCCAGGGAAGTGGTTCAGTCACCATCCCTGGAGGTATTTAAAAGATATGTAGATGTCGTGCTGAGGGACATGTTTTAGTGGCGGACTTAGGAATGCTAGGTTAATGGTTGGACTTGGGGATCTTAAAGGTTTCCAACCAAAAGATTCTATGATTCTATGACTGTCAAAAGAGCTTCTGGTGGATTTGTCCATAGCCCTGCTCCGTTCAGTGAGTGATAAAACAGAAAATATGCTTATTACATTGTCAGATAACACATGAAGAAACTGCAAATATGCTTGAGGACAGGATTAGAATGAACAATAATCTTGATAGACTGAAAAAAAATTTAGGCTGGGATTCTATAGAAACAAATGAAAAATAGTACACACAGGCAGGAATAATCACCTGCGCAAATATGGTATGGTATATCAGTTTTTCAGGGAAGGATCTGGAGAGGGGTGGTGATACAGTGGGTCACAAGCTCAATATGAGGTTAAACTGAAATTCTTTTTGGGACTTATAAACAGTAATGGATTGAAGGACATAAAAATTCTCTTTTCCATTCTGCTCATCATTGTTAAGGTCTCTGCTAGAGTACCATATCTAGGTTCTCAAAGGAGATCAGTGAAAATGATCAGAGGTCTAAGGGGCATAACTTACCAGGAAAGATTGAAAGAGCTAGGATTGCTTAGCAAAGAGGAGAAACCTGAAGGGACACCTGATAGCAATCATGAAATACCTCAAGGCTTTTCCAAAGAGGAAATGAATAGTCAGTTTCCAGGTCCTTGGTGGACAGGGAGAGGAGCAAAAGAGATTTATGTTAGGTATTGGGAAAGTCTTTCTCATGGTCAGCTTAACAAAACAGTGGCATTCATTGCCTGGACAGATTTCAGAGTCTCCATCATGGATTCATAAAAATCAGACAGACACCTGTCAGGAATGACAGTGTCATTGATCCTAAATTGGGGCAGGAGGATTATGATTACTAGATGCTTTCTAGAAGTCTTGTTGGATTCTTAGATACAAATTTCTACCAATAAACCTCAAAACAGTTTTTGCAAGAGATACTATATTTAGATAATATATTTATGGTTAAAGAATTCCAGTTATTGCCAGTCCAAAGGAATTTTAAGAATATTTACAGCTTTAAAACCTGTTGGGTTCCTGTATCGTGGCAAATCTCCAGTAACCTGGCTGACTACCAACAGAGCTACCAACAACCTACGGTTTCAGTTGCCATGCAATAAAAACTTACTGTTGTTCTTAACCTATAGGGTTCTTTTAATATGTGTGTTTGGCTTTCAGATGCGGGTGTAAGTTTCTCACATAGATCCACATCTTAGATTACAGAGTGAGGAAATTTTAATTCCACATGTATTCATCCTATATATCTGTCGTGTGGTAGTTGCACCCCTCCTTGCCTGCAGGTCTGGCCAGAGTGGAGGATTGGCATAAGGCGGTCTGCAGCAGAAGGCAACACCCAGGAACTAACATTGTGATGATTCTTTGAGTTTTGAGTTTAGCACCAAGCCATCACCTCTGTCTACTCTGCAAACAAAAAATTGGTTCTGAGGTACATGCTATGATCTTTCAGCAACAGAAATCCAAAGAAACATTACTTTCTTGAAAAACAAGCAAACAAAACCAAAACCAAAGAACAATGGCTCAATGTCTTCTTTTATGTAAAACAGGATTTATAGATCATGCCACAAAGAGAAAACAGCACATTACCTGAGATTTTTATATAGTCCTTCTCAAATATTTTCAGATACTTCCTTTCTTCTGCTAAGAAAAATAAAAGCTGGTAGTTCACACTGTAATAATTATCATTCAAATCTCTCCTTGTAATATGATTTTTAGAATTATTATTATTTGCCAACTAGCAGTAGAATTTCACCTACTCATGGGAACAGATACATTTCCATTCCTTGGGAGAGCCTGGAGAATTCTTGGTGTTTTATCTTTCCCTTTCCCTTCTTTTTTTTGGTGTCTCTTGGCTGTAAGGATCTCTCAATTTAAATCTTATTTGTTCTCTGTTATTAAATGGAATGCTGACCTATATTTAATTGGGAAATTGAAATTCCTGGTGTCTTGCCTGTGAAGAGCTTGTGTTCCCAAAAAACACCTTAGAAAGAAGATGACAGATATCGCTGATAGGTCTGCTTATCTGTCAGAAGAGAGGGTTTACAGGCTGATTGAAGGCAACCTCATCACTCTAATTCCACTGCATCTTGTAGTGAGATGTTAAGGATGGGGAAAAAAACATTACAAAGCATGTAATATCATGTCTTCAGCTATTGTCATGTACAGTCCTGATGAACTAGTTAGCCAGTTAAGTTTATGAACAGCTCCTGCAGGTAGTGCACTGTATTGTGTACTGGAGGCTTTCTGGTTGTTGGCTCTGAGCTTCCCCGAACAGCCTCCTGCCAAGAAACGGACTCTGTGGACCTGTAGCATTCCCACCTGCAGCCTTCAAAAGGAACAGCAGCATTTTCCCAACCTTTTGCAGTTATGGATCATTCCCTCAGTGCAGCTTTGGTGGTTTACTGTAGCGCTTTTCTTATCTGTTGCAGTGCCAAGTGAAACAAGTTTATATGAAAATTCAGTGGCAGTTTTGTGCAAACACATTTCATTTTGCTTTCCAGCCCTCTAGTAGTATGTACGTTGTCAACAGTTACATTTCAGCTGTAAGCTGGCCCTTTCAGACTCAGGGCTGGTAAAATATCAAACTTTTACAACAAAAAGTGAAGTATTATCATGCTTTTCAAATGTACTACTAGTAGTATTTTATCCAAAGTGTTTGATGAAGAACATGTGTTTTTTCCACAAGGAAAAATGTCATGAAATTTGTACTGTCATACAATCAGTTACTGTATCCAGACTTACAGATAAGGAGACAGGAGGAAGGCTTTTAAGAGGAAACCAGTTTAAACTAGTGTGTGAGGCAAAAAGGGGACATCAAAATTGTATTTTTCTTCCTGATACTTGTGATTTTACCAAATTCAATATATCAAAATGAAGATCATATTTTCATCCTACAGTGTATTTTTTGCCAACACAAGCCTCTAAATATGTCCTTGAAAGCTGATTTAAAATGGTGAATGATCAATGAAATGTATAGCAGCTTTCATTTTTAGAATTTGTCTGAATCAGGCCAAGTAAGAAGACATTTGAATACGTCTATAGTTGCATTTGTGTTACATTATGCCCAATTTGTTAGCAATAATGCAACATATGGGGACAAATTCAGATTTGGCTGGAAAATAAACATTTTTTATTGCTGTCTGAAGTGGTGTATTTTGGACCTCCGGTAAGCAAACTGATATCATAAAAATAAATTCCATTTCCTGATTTCATATTCAACTTTCATGTTAAAAATAGTTCTTATTACTGTTGTGTTGTATTGCTTTCCAGCATATGCTGATTATTAAATGATTTAAAATATACAGATAGGAAGTAATTTGTTTTGCAGATGAACAGTGATCCAAAGTCAATGAATTTGTTCTGAGGTTTGATTCTTTGCAAATATGAGGAATTAATCAGAACGTTTGTATTACTGTTTAAGATAATATAAAACTACTTTCATTTCTTCTAGGAACTCTGTATAGATTTATACCATAGTTGCATTTGGCTAATGATTTCAGTTCAAGTCTTGCAAATAATTTGTTCTGGAAAGTCTCAGATTAAAATTCATATTATTCAAGGAAAAAAATTTTGTTACATATGGCTTCTGAAGTTACTGCGATGCAAGATGTTAATATCTTCTTCCATTATTTACCCTTATGTTCACTTTGTGCCATGCAATTAATACAAAGAAAATGATCTGTTTCTTCTCAACTTGTCTTTAGGCTTTAAACACACAGACACACAAGACAGAAAGCTCTTGGTTTTAATTGAATTTGTATGTGCATCACAGAAAAAATGTTAATCTTTTCTGTTGGTCTCAGGGTGTGCAAATATTTGTTCTTAAAATGTTTAGAACTTACATTTTGACTCAAAATTGATCTCACCATGTTCTTTAAAATCTCTAGATCAAAGGCACTTTGGAAACCACGTATCTAATAATACCAGAAGGCCAGTGTATACAAACTGAAAGACTTAAAGGTTCAGTTCCACAGGCAGCTGACGGATTACTTGCTGTGGCTGAAAGGAGAGCTTCATTCACATTTTCGTCTTTCAGTTCTCCCCTTCTCCAGTTCTCCTCTTTCCTTCTCTCTTACCTCCGCCTCCTTTCTCCATCTTCCCTTCCTCCAGCCCTTCCCCGATTCTGACCATCTGATCCATCCTACCCAGTCCCCTTATTCCAACTCTGATGGTCCTCAGGACCTCACACATAGTGTCAGCAATGAGTTTTTACTGGGCCACCTTGTGGAAATGAGCCCTGAGGTGCATCATCATCGATAGAGCAAAAACAAGCAACAGAGGGTTTGGGAGTATTGTGTCACCAGTAGTCACGCATAAAAAATATTGTAACCTAGAGGTCAGGTATCCTACTGATAGGAAACATTCCTGGATGTTTCTGAGCTCTTCAAACAGTTATGGTTTTCTGCACTTCATAGTATAGAGAAAATAAAAAGCAACAGCCCCCCTGCATCTCTGTTTTGTCACTTATAGTTACAGTATGTCACAATTTCAAAGAAATACTGCTAATCTATGTCCAGCTTTGACTAATTAAATTAGTTTCAGCATAAGCATTTTTACACTCCATCAGCCTTTTTGGATGGCTTCCTTTAAAACAAAGATGGTGCATTCACTACAAAATTTAAGAAATGGGGAAGAACAGTTACAAGGTTTTGTTCTTCCTGTTATAATGTGCCTGGCAACTCAGGACAGGACAAATCTGATTGCACAAGAAACTTCTAATGACTTTGCCAGCATGCTGTCCCCAGCACGTCTCCCTAATGAGGCTGAGAGACTGTGATTGGGGGTGATACTATATTTATTCCACACAGAGAGACATTAGCAACCTTTCAGAAAGATTAAGTTCCTTCCTAGCAGTATTAATAAATGGAAAATTAAGATTTTTTTTTCCCCACAGAGAAAGAAAACAAATTAAGAAACAAATACAGGAACATTTGGTTCAAATCAACACTTTTCCATCCAAAAGGATTTTTGCGTGTTTTTATTCTTTTATCTTTTAAAAACTAGACCGAATTATTTATTTCATTTAAATTGATGCCCTGAGCAGCCACCTTACTCAGCCCAACAAAATCCCACAGTAAGTTTTTTAGGAATGATAAATATTCTCCATGTTCATGAAAAAGAGTCATTCCTTCCCTTTACCTAAAGGAGCCTGAACATACCGAAATACCTAATAATCAACCACACCTTCAACTAGTTCTGGTTACTGCAGTTCAAAGGTTAATATATTGTGTTTTAAAATATCATAAATGGATTGCTTGCCTTATGGTTAGCACAAGCATTTAGACATTTAGATTTTTAGGCTTCTACAGGAATCAGAATTTGGTTTCTCATCTTTTTCTTAATTGGAAGCCATACTTCTCAGGAAATGAACACAATCTGTGAGAGTCTAAGGGAACACCTTAATATGATTCTTAATAAAATCATAATAATTATATAATTGATTAATTAAAATATTTTTTTTTCATAATTAGAGAAAGCAATAAGAAAGTCATTCTTTCATGAACACTGTCTCACTTATACATGAATATGGTAGTATTTGAAACCTATCAATGTCAGCAAGATGTTTTTCAGGCCACTGGAGCTGCAGGCAGTGACATGACCAAGCAGGGCAAGGATGCAGGGAGCTGGAGACCAGCAAGCTTGCGCTTTCACTGGGGCAGGGACAGGTGGCCTCAGGCTGGGCTGAAATGGGGCTCCTGATCCCATGGGTAGTGTTGGGAGAGGCCCTGGGGGAACTGGGCAGGGCCAGAAAAGCTTATTAATGCATTCAGGGCCTTTCCAGATATGTACAGGTTTTCCTTTGATGGCCAGTAGACCATATATGCCGTTAGACGTCTTTTCACAGTTGCATTAGCTGCCTTGAACAGAGTTCAAGGTCCACATTTACATGGGAGAAAACTACTTTTTTCCTTGTGTGTTTTGAGATAGAGTTGGAGGAAATCACTGGCATGGGAAAACTTCTACAGCATATACTGTATCTTTTTGACAGATAAAGTATAAGTTCATTTTTTTTGTTATTACATTAAATACAAAATACATTGTGGAGGTTGAGCAAAAACTGTGAAATCACTTGCTAGAAGTGAATGTTTCTGTCATAATGTGAGCATATTACGTGTCTTTTGTACTGTACAATAAGGGATAAATAACAATCAGTGATTGTTATTTAGGATTTGGTTTTTCAAGAATGTGGTTGATCAGCAGTAATAGATGCTGGGAAAGGTATTTTCCTGAGCTAGCACAGCTCCAGGAGCAGGGGTAATGCAGCACCCAATTCCAGTGTGGGTGTGACTGAACAAAGATTAAAAAGAACAACATTCAGAAGAAGAAGTCTTCTTTAATGAATATATAAGCTTAAACATATCTTGTGAATGATCACATATAGGAGTCATCAGAAGGTATTGTTATTATCCAGTCTCTTTCAATTTATTCATCAGCAACTTGGATGAGGGGACGGAATTTACCCTCGGCAAGTTTGCTGATGATACAAAGCTGGGAGGGGTGGCTGACACCCCAGAAGCCTGTGCCGCCATCCAGAGAGACCTGGACAGGCTGGAGGGCTTGGTGGAGAGGAACCTAATGAAGTTCAACAAGGGCAAGTGTAGGGTGCTGCACCTGGGGAGGAATAACCCCCTGCACCAGTACAGGTTGGGNCTGCCCAGAGATGTTGTGGAGTATCCTTCTTTGGAGATATTCCAAACTCGCCTGGATGCATTCCTGTCCAGCCTGCTCTAGGTGACCCTACTTTGGCTAAGGGGTTGGACTAGATGATCTCCAGAGGTCCCTTCTAAGCTTTCCATGATTCTGTGATTCTGTGAAACATGCTCAACAGGAGCTACATTACCTTCACAAGAACAGTTAGAGGAACACTGCTGAGATCAGAGTGTCAAGATCAGAGAAATCAGGAATGGCAGAAGTCTTTGTCATCTCAGCTGATGGCCTCTTATGCTTGTGTTATAAGACGTCATAAGAAATCTAAGATTTAAATCACTAAAGTTAATGAGGCCAGTTCCCTCCTGAGTGCGAAGGAGAGTTTCCTTCTCTATGTTCTAGCCCCTGGCTGCACACCAAAGCAAGGGGAGCAGAAGATACAAAGTCTTTCTGAAATGCAGTTTCCCATAGTTGGCACATACGCAGTTTGAACAGTCTGAGGAGTTGCAAGTGGTTTGGCAATTCAGTGACGTTGGACTTTTTATGGATTGTAGTTAGTTTTCTAGTGAGGCTTTACGAGTATGAGAAATCTGAGATTATTTTTTTTCTCACTGGACAGTTGTCAGGTTGCAAAAGACTCTTCCCTGACAAAAAATTAACCACTAAATGAAGGCCAAGCTCCAACACTAAAACCTGGAGAAAACAGAATGTTCCATGAAAAGGCTGACAGGCCTGCATTTTAAAATGGGTGAAACAGTGTGATTCCCTAGCTTTATTCTCAGAAATGTCTGAATTGTTAAGGCTGAAATTTTTCAAAGAAATAGCATTGTGCAAACACCAGATATGGGAAAATTTCCTTGCGAGCAATTGAAGTTTGCATAATCTTAAGACCTCAAACCCAAGGTCTTTTAATAGCATATATGGCCCCATCTGTAATAGAATTTATTCCAGCTTTTTTATTGCAATGAATCCTAAAATATGCAAAGGATTACCCAGCTGTCTGGCAGACCTCCCTGATTTTCATTATGTCTTGAACATTCAGAGTATATTGAGAAAGTTCCAGTGAGCATCCTGTTCTCCAGAGATTTAAACAACCCTACAGTCTTTTGCAGGCAGATATAAACTCACTCTCATGACATTCACAGTCAGCTGGGAGCCCTGCTGGTGTTTTAGCACGTTGTTGAGCCCAAGCTGATACATTCTCACAGGGTTTATTAGCTTTGCCCCTTGACAGCAGCTTTACATAGCTTCTAGCTTGGAGATGGCTTGTCTCCAGTCTCTCCAGACTGTGTCTGCCTGCGGAATCAGTGTAGAGGTGCCCATGGGAAAGAAGTTTAAGAAGTGCTGCTTATCTTGTACGCAGGGGAGGCTGCTGAGACAGTGCTTATAATGTGAATAGTAAACTTGCTTACAGCTGTGAGATTTCTCTTTGGCAGCTTAGAGGGAGCAGGCTGCAATCATAAATGCACACTGTGCAAATGGTGCTGTATTAACTCGTTATAATGGTTTCTATTTTGTTACTACCCGGCACCATTATGTGCACTGCACAGAAACTGGATTATCTGTAAGAGTGAAAACCCGTCATGGGACAGCTATGTCCCATTAAATCCGACAAACTAAATCACTTGCAATGGCTTTCAGAGCATGTATTATTTATTATCAGTCATACAGTCTCCCTCAGCTGTTTTTCAGATTTGACCTGCACTGCGGAGTTTTGCCAGCAGTTATTTCAGCTGCAAGTGTGAAAATAATCGTACTCCCTTGCTGATAGAGCCGTGCTGCAGGAGAGAGCTTCTGTTGGCTTGATTAATCTTGCAGGGGAAAAAACCATAACCAAGCTGACAGAAAAAAACCCTCCTCAATGAATGCACACTGCACCTTCACTAGGCTGCTGTGCCAGAATAGCTGTGCTCAAACTGGGGTGTCAACAGAGGCTCTGCGGAAGAGATGAGCTCTCAGAGATAAACAATCTTTAAAAAGCAGCCAAAATGGAACTTACATGTAAAAGGAGGAATAATAATTTTGCTTATGATGCATCACAGAGAGGGTTATACATTCTGTGAAATCCTGGATGTGTCAATTTCAATAGCAAAGGCCTTGTTCTTGTGGTCACAGAAGTAAATGTACAATTCAGGCTAAGATTTATTCTTTGGCTCAGGCAGTCCCTGTAGAACTAACCTGTTTATCTCTTCATGTTACACCTTTTTTTTTCTTTTTCCAAAAGGCTCCTAGCGTTTAATTCTTTAATATATTGAACTACAATATTTATTCTTCATTTCTGGTTATTCGAATGCCAATATGCTCTCTTTCCTTATTGTTGCTTTATTAATGCATTGTTTTATCAAGATAATGGAAATCATTACCACACAAAAAATATCCACGGCCAACAGTGAGCTTGTAGGGATTAATCATCTTTTTTATCCCTTGAGAGTTTGGTTTTAATTCAGGGAAATTTCTTAGGCTGAGTGGAGTGGAGGAATGGACTGAGGGTCAGATGAAGCTGGAAAAGTAAAATAATCATTCAAAATAGAGCATTACGTTGCACAGTGAACACAAAGATAACAGACTGAACGGGGCAGAGGTGTGGAATATGCTTTGCAGGTAACTACCCATTGGGTTCTGGCTGCAGCTCATTGTAATACATTGCAGTGCTGTCTTCATTAAAATTGCTTGATTTCCTGAGATGCGTAAGTTGTGCTCATCTTCCTCCTGGTACAACATATAAAGGCTGGCTTCCTCAGTAGTATTAGTCTTCTGTGCATATGTCAAGTCAGTATTTAATGCCTTCAGATAGTCCCAGGGTACTTCTCAGGTTGCCTGATGGCCTCAGATCTAAACCTTAAAATGATTAAAAAATCAAACTGTATTAAAGGCTGAGTTTCAGTCTATGAAGTACTAAAAAGGTGATCTCCTGGGATGATGCAGTTTGCGAATCAGAAGGTAAAACACACAGAACTGGGAGATTGGACAGCCTCAAGATCAGAGACAATTTTTCTTCCTGAGGAAGTCTCTTCACACACACAGAAATACACTATCCTAAGGGCAGATGTGTATACTGAAACCTGAGAGAGATCAGATATTTCATGAAACCCACTAAGTTCGTCATTGCTGGAAATATGGGTTACAAATGGAATTTGTTTAGCTATGGCAGTGATGGGTAGGATTTTAGCCCCACAAATAACTTGACATGAATTAGGAATAATGACAGCTTTAAACTAAAAGAGGGAAGATTTAGGCTAGATATAAGGAAGAATTTTTTTACAATGAGGGTGGTGAAACACTGTCACAGGTTGCCCAGAAAGATGGTAGTTGTCTCATTCCTAGAGACATCCAAGGTCAGGTTGGACGGGGCTCTGAGAAACATGCTCTAGTTGAAGATGGTCATTGCAGGGGAGGTTGGACTAGATGACATTTAAAGGTACCTTCCAACCCAAACCATTCTATGATTCTATGATAGTATTTTGTGACTTTTATTGTATTTATGCAAAATATGAATGGTACCGTGTTAACTCTTTTCGTCTGTTAGATTTATAATGGCATCATAAAGATAATTACACTCAGCTCACTGGGTGAGTAACATATATTATATCTCAGGGTGGTAAAGGATGTGAAGGACTGAATACAGAAGAAGTCCCAGTTTCGAACACTGGTCTTTCATCAGAGACCATCAAAGGTCATTTCTCTGCCTCATTGTAATTTATCTGGCATCTGGCATTTGAAAAGTATCCTTTAATTTTTTACATACCTATCACCAAGGATCACTGACTAGGAAAAAGAGTAAACTTCATACCTGTATCTGTACAATAGTTCATTAGAGGAAATTATTAAAAATTCATTATATTAATTTCTTCTTAGAGATGTTAAAAGCTGTATCCTTTGAAACAAAGGAACTATTATTTGGATTTGAACTGAGATTTCAAAAAAACAAGCAAGTGCAATATATAAACTCACAGGTTAGTCAAACACAAGGGTAGGTGGATGACATCTAGTATACTAATTGTGTAGTCACAGTTAAATCATAAAAATTAAAGTTAATAACAACAACCACAACTGCTTTCCATCCTAAAAATATTCTCCAGAAATTACATGATTAAGCTAACATAACTGTACTAATATAACTGTCTACATAGATGCATATTCCAGTGTGAGTGGCTTTTTCTGGTCCAGCTGAAATCAGTTCTGAAAGAGTTAATGCCAAAACTGGACAAAAAGCCCTCTTATAATAAGATGAAAGTGTCCACATATGAATTTGTATTAATGCCTTTGTAGCACTTTAGACTCACAGCTTACCTTTTATTACCATAATTTTCCATGTGAACAATCTGTAATCTTCCGTCAAATGCCAGTAGCATTAACACAATCTGAGTTCAGTCTTGCATGAGGGTCCTGTTCTAAAATAAATTCATCTGTGTTTCAAGCTGTTCCCTGCATTTTCATTCTTCTTTTTTTTTTTTTTTCTCTGGTTCTGGGAAACTATGCTAAAAGCTGACTAGTAACATTTTTTGACTTAAACTGCTGACACGTAAGTTCTTTTAGAACTTAGGGTATTTTTTGCTCTCTATTACAGGGTTTCATTCTTCTTCAACTGAAAATGTGTATTTGCACATGGTATGTCTGAAATGGTCTTCTCAATTAAATAAATACTGCTCTGTACATACAAGAATATTAAGTTGCTTAAACGAACATGTAAAAGTGTCTTAGTTGATCTAGGAGAAAAACATTTCTGATCCTTGTGTCATGTTGGTTTCTCTGTCTTGATGAGGACACATACTTACCATGTTAAAGTAAGTGAATCTCCATGTGTGTTTTAGGAATAATGTGACTCCATAATAATTGTGGGAAGACCCGAGGGATGTGGGTGTCACGTATTGTGGAGTAAATGTCATCTCATATTCGCAGACACCCGCAACATGGGCCAACAGAGCTGTTCATGCACAGGCTGTATTCTTCATGTCACCAGAGCACCAAACAGAAGGCAACAGCGGTGCCTCCCAAGGAGCACATGCAAGTAATTCCAGTGTTATCAGCACTTTATTATTTGCCATTACACTTTTAGATGTGATGCTTTAGCAACTCTACCAAGACACCAGTAACAGGAAAGCTGTCATAAAAAAGAGGTGTCTCTGTATCTTTTCTGTCCCAGATACACACAAATCAGTGCATGTGGGTCAGATTAGTGACCTCTTCACTCTTGGGATACTAGAAGGATGATTTTCATAGCTGCCTTGTTGAGTCCCAGGGCCCAAGTCCCTAAAGGGTCTTGAGAATCCTTTCAGACTCTGGACCATGTTCCGTAAAAGCAGTTGGAAGATGACTTTCCCTTTACTGTCACATCAGTTGTTTTTCCAGATGTCTGGCAGCCTTGACAGCTGATGCAAGAGTATCAGCCATCGCGTACGTGCTGCACAGCTGCTCTGCAAAGGTCTGCAGATGTGTGCAGTGAGCCTGGGTTCTCTCACTCAGTATGGCAGCAGCGTGCTCATCGCGCAGGCGCATCGGCTGTGAGAAACCACACAGGCCCTCAGCCAGCTCCGGGCCTCCCAATTCCCTCTGGCAGCCTCCAGCAGGATCTTTTAGCCATGCTTTTTCTAATCGAAGGCAAATTGCCTTTGGACCCAGTTGTTCAGCATGCCTTTTCATCCCCTTTCGGGACTTGTGTACCTGTTCAAGGAGTTTTGCTGTAACTGCAGGGCTGGGATGTACAGCCTTGAGAGGGACGTGAGCAATATCTGTTTGGGTAGCTGTTGATGATACCATACGCTGGCTGGCTGGCTTACTCAGCCCCACCAAAGGTTGCCACCCTGTTGCAAAGCTGGCAGAAGTAACCGCTCTCTGGCTCCTTCCCTTAGCAGCCTGGTGTGGTGGCTCAAGCCCATCTTTGTTGATAGTTTAAGGATTTGCTCCGGAGGAGTCAAAGTATGTGCACATACCACAGTCTGCCAACTCTTCTCTGAGGAAAATAGCCTTTGGCAGAAGAGAAGAGACACTCTTGAGACAGAAATCATTGTAAAGTGCTTTGGCAGGGTTCGCTACAGCTCTTCTGTTAAAGCCCTCTGTGGTCCTGATGTGGAGGACTCCTACAGACTTCTGTAGGAAGAAGAATAGAATAATGTCCCATTTTATATAAAATGACAATATATCTCTCTGATGTAAACCCCACATTCTTAGGTGAACTGTGAAAACGCAGTCATTGTGGACACTGGGTCTCAGTGATGAAAGTTACAGCTGACTCATTATTTCATTATTTACCTCATTATTCTGTGAATAATGTAAACTGTATTTAAGACTGTAGGAAAAAATTAATAACTTGGCTTATTTTAAAGTTACAGAATGTTTCTGTAATGCTTCAGAGACATGAACATAGCTTTGGCCCTTTCATAGTTTCAAATAATTTATTCTTCCTTAATTACATAATTTGCTAAAAGTCATAATGAAATGATAAAGCTAATTTCATTTTTTACTGATAGAGTGGAAGAGGTGAAAGTAATTTCCAGTTACTGCAGCAAAGCACCAGGATCTATTTAGAGAAATAAATTGATTTAGATGACATAAAAAGTGGCAGCACAAAGTTGAAACATTACTCATACTGTTAAATAATTTAGCTAGTAATTTTTATCTCACTTGAGTGTATCTGACTTGCTGCACTTCAGGATTTATATTTGTAAGCCTTTGATCTCTCTGGGCTGACTACCTTTTACATCACTCCCACAAAATTCAAAAGGAACATCTTTGAAATGAAGGCTGTGCCTCAAAATGCTTCTGTTTCTTTTTCTGATTCACTTCAGATCCAAAGGGGCAAGGCCATTCAAAAGGGTGAAGCATCTTTTCACCAACCATAATATTATTCTGGACAGCTCTTCCTCCTCCTGCAGGGAAGGCTGTTGTTTCTCCAAGTGAGATTTCCAACAGTTCGGTGGATCTCTCACAGCAATCGTGATACTTTGGAGGCGGTTTCTCTGAGAAAGCATCACTTGACCGGGGTGAAAGAGAGCGCTTGGTCCTCTACCTACCTGCTGTCTATTTACAGATGGTAGCTAATTTTAACTATGATGTAAGTGAAATCCACTGTCTGATCCAATATAGTCAGGATGAGTTACCTAATTTCTTAATCGCATGTCTATTTTGAACTCCGCTGAGACTGTTAAAGGTAGATGAATATAATGAATAATCTCTGGACTTGAAGTTGATGGTTGCCTTGGGACCAGTGGTGTTGTTATATTCATCATCAACAAACCATGGGCAGTTCCATTCAGCATTATATATTCACCTTATATACATATATATGCTCCAAATAGCAAATTAATTTACAAAGTTGAGAAAATTTCTGAGATAAACCAGATTAAGACAAAAAATAACCCTTAAATCTGTGAAATAAACTCTTTATCAGATTGATTCCACAGTCAAGTAAGAAGTCAAGTAAGTGTTGTTTGACAGTTTATTTTTGTTCAGTGGTAAGTGAAGGAAGAAATTAAAGAAAAAAATGAGAAAGTAATTAAAGGAAGGAAAAAACCTAAAATGCCAATGTTGGTGAGTATGAGTTACAAACTAGAAAAAAGGGAATGTCAAGAAGGAGAGATAAAGATATCAGAAATGAGATTGGAAGTACTGAGGACAAAAATAATACTTTCTCAAGGGTATTAAGGAGAGTACAAAATGTAACTGGTATCCATTGCCACAGGGAGATGGAAATTTTTGAAGAGCAGGAGGAAAACCTGTTTGTTCAATAAATGGTTTTGTCTTCCATTTGAAAACAAGCAGAGGAATCTAGTCATAACACATGAGGATGCGAAAAGTACTTTCCAGACTGCTGGAGTGAAGGGAATCCCACTAACTCTAGTTGGTGGCCAGTGGTCCAGCCCCCGCTAGTCAGCTGTGCCTCTCTCCAGCCAAGGGCTGGCACTCCAGAGGGGAGTTTATTCCACTGTCGGTACTGGGGACTGTAGCGTCTAAATTACAACCAGGCCTCAGGTGGGGAACCAGGCAATGTATGCACGTTATGTCGTTATGCTGCCCTTTAATGATAATAAAGCAGTCCCTGCGTTTGTAGCGGCCCAGGCTGCCGCGGTGCTGGGTTCTGCACAGGCAGTTCTGCAGCAGGGGAGGCTGCACGGCTGTGGGGGCTCGCTGAGGGCAGGGGGGCACGGTCTGACCATGGTTCCCCCTCTGCAGCCAACAAGGGGCAGCTTCCACAGTCCCCATTTGAGGTTAAATCACACAACCCCCCCACCCATACAATGAATGATTGGGTCTCGCACAGAAGGTGCCCTTTTTTTAGCAGCTGTCAAGATAATAGTCTTTGATGGCATAGCCATTGCCTGTTCAGGCACAGCTCATCATCCCTCAAGGTACTGTATCCTGACAGTGTTTTTTCCAAGTGTGGCTTCGTGATAGCTTCAGCACTTTGCAGTCCCTCAGTCACATATGCATTCTTGTTTTAGTATCCCTGAAAATTCCCTTTACACAGCACTTTTTTCAAGAACGTAGGTATACATGTATATGATGCGTTGTCATATATATGCTATTAATATATGAGTATATACAGCCATTTACTGGTATGAGCTCAATTTTATTTGCTTCTCTTACGGCTACAATAATTTTCTCCTTGATGGTGACCTCTTCAAATCACAATTTCCTTAAGAGTGCAGTTGGTCAAACTGTTCACCTCCCAGTCTGCACATAATCACCAGCCTCTTGAGGAAACGTTCTGGTTTTGCTTCATAAAGTATTGATTTTTCAGTGCCTTGTTGAAAATAACCTTGAGATAACATATTTAACAGATTACCACTGTAGTACATAATGCCATAACCTGCATCGCTAATAGGTCTATAATGAATGAAATAGTACACATAACAGGCTAGATGTTGTAGGACTGTAGAAAAGCCTGTCTCACAGAGACTAACTAAATACTGCCTTATTCTCTGATGCCCATATTGCAATTTCTTGCTGATTATATTCAGTTTTGTTCTTGTTTTTTTGAAAATGCCACTGATTGGTTTACTATGGATTCACAACAGAAAGCTTTATTCCACAACTTCTGTTCAGTGCCTCTTGTTCCTGTTATAGCAGTAATTGTCATTTTCTGAGTGTGTGTGTGTGTTATGTGTTATTTTCAGTAATTCTGGTTGGAAAACGATGTTTGGTTGTTCACCTAAAACCTGTAAGTACTGACCACAACACCCTTGTAAAGCGTCAGTTTCAATTTTAAAATATGGTCTTACTCTGAAGACACCACAATACATGCTTTTATTCAGGCTCTACCACTTGGCATTCAGATCAGAAGAATTCTTTGTGGTATTTGCTTCTATTTCTCTACAGCAAGAATGCCATTTTAATACCTTTCTGAAAATACACAGTCAGCTCCTTCTTGAGGAAGACTTGGTTTACACTTGAGCTGAATTTTACCACTCCAAGGGTCATCAGTTTATGTGTCATCCTTTCACATATCTGCAATACAGCTCCACACAGATCACAGTGCTGTAAAGCTGCACTTAGTGTCTTACAGTCTTCTAACATACAGTTTATGATGGTGGACTTTTCTATACTTAAGAAGGTCAACTTTGCTTCTATTTATCCTGGCAATAATGCAATTTAATATCAGCAAACCACAACAACCTGGTCGTATTGCAATCAGATTCATCTGCTATTTGTATAGCATTTGAAACTAATGAGAATACAGCTTTTTCAAGGTGCAGTAATTCTCCTCAGCTATGTACTGAAGCCTGTAGTCTTTCATTTCTCTGTAGGAGGGCTTTAATCACATCATTGACCATCAGTGATAATTTATCCCAAATGGACCCAAGGTCTACAGTATTCAGTGTTCCATTCACTACACCTAAATTTCTTAATAAAGTACTTAAAATGCTACCTCTCCCTTTCAGTTTCAAGTATTTCTCAATCCATTGCTTAAATAGGCTTTGCTCAGCATATATTCCAGTTGAATAATTATGAAATTTAATGGAATAGTTACTTGAGTTAATTTGAACCATGTGTAACTTCCCAGATTTGAAAGACCTTCTGACTTTCCATAATGTCTTTGGAAAGCTGGGCTTCTGGGGACTTTGATTCCTTCCTAAAACAGTAGTTGGTATTTTCCCAATAAAAGGAAACAGTATGAGTGGATGGAGATGGTCTGTGAACATGGGTAGGTCCAGCACTTGTACAAAGCAATCTGACTTGGTCTGTTCATGAGGAGTCCTATTCCGGC
The DNA here is from genome assembly GCA_013400135.1 of Rhinoptilus africanus. NCBI lineage: Eukaryota > Metazoa > Chordata > Aves > Charadriiformes > Glareolidae > Rhinoptilus > Rhinoptilus africanus. The sequence continues at coordinate 248,202 of VXBO01009106.1, forward strand.
AAAGCTGAACATTAGATGGAGTTAGTACTGTCTGGTGGTGGCTGAGGCAGAGTGAGGGGTGCACAGCTGGCTAGCACGAGCAATTGTAAATGCTCTAATACCTCAAAACGCAATCCAGCTGCAGTGTGTAAGAGATTTTTGGTCCAGGATACAGGCTGACTCCATAGGACCCCTTTGGATCACACTTGGGGAAAGCAGCATTGTTTAATTATTTTTCACCTGATTACAAATTGGATGGAAGCCATTCCTGTGAAAAGAGCTGTGATGCAATTATGTGGCATTTTATCGATGGAGAATTCCCAAGGAAGCCATGTCAAGAGCAAATAATGAAAGGATTGTGCACAATCTTATGAATCAAGAAAAAAACCTGAATGCATAGCAGGATAACCCCAAAGTCCTGGGAAAGTGGAATATTCCCGCAGCATGAGCAAGGAAACTTAGAAAATTGGTAAAAGCTAGTAATAAAAATTGCTTGTTGAATGACGGTCTTAGATGATATCTTGAAAAAGTTTGAACTATAACTGGTTTGGTTTAGAATTTGAAGAATGAAGTTTCACATCTACAACACTGGAATTATATCACATTGGTATAATTTTGTTTAGGTGTTTTCCAACCAAGGTACCTGTGGAAATATCCTGAAGTTAAAATTAGTGGGTTAACTAACTATTAAGGTTAACAAAGATACGTACAAAGACTAATTCTTTTTGATTGTAGAAGGTGAGACACAGATAGTCAGTAATCACTAGTGTAAGTACATATAACAACCACACTAGTTTTCCTACTGAAGTCCCTAATTCCTTTGCTATTGCTCTAAGCTCAGTGGCACCTAATTCCACTTTAACCCTGTTTTGTGCCATGTCTCCTGTTACAGCTGATTTATTTTTCAGTTGATTTTTTTAGACAAAATCTTTTTGATGTCTCCTTGTATTTCATACTATAATCCAAACAGCAGCCTGTGCCTCACTTAGTCTTTGGCTTAACTCACTCCCTCTTCTGGGAAGTGTCCGCCCTGTTCCATACTGGTGTCCTTTTCCTGGAAATCCCATAACATAGCTGCTGTCCTTAATCCTTCTGTGATTGCATCACATTCCCAATTATGTGTGGGCTTGGCTCCTGTTTCAGCTTGCTTCCTAAACACTCCAATGCCAGAACTGCTCATCCAATAAGCACTTTGGATGTCCTTAACTGGTTCTCATTAATATCCATGCCTTCAAAAATATGTTTTGCATTTCCTACCAGCCCATGGAAAGCATCCTCTGTCTGCAGATTAGGGCCCAACTGAATCATGATTCTAATTGTGTCATAGTTTGAGAAACCCATAACAATTTATTGTCATTTAGACAATCATTCTATCACCTGGTGACCCCTGCCCACCCGGGAAGGGTAATCAGGGAAAGCAAGGAAACATGATGGTGGAAATATAAACAGATTTAATAGGTTAAGACTAAATAATTAACATTAATAATACTAAAGAACCAGTATTGATCCTGATACTAATATAAAATATACAAGAATTATAACTCAGCCAATTCTATCAGCGGGAAAATGTGCACTCCCAGCAGTGGACAGCAAATGTTGGACACTGCAAGTGCTGCAGCTTCGGGAGGAAGGGAAGGGCTCAGGGATCCGGCACTGGGGCAAGAAGTTCTCTGGACCGCTGCCATCAAGAGAGAGATAGACTATGCAGCAAACTTTCTGACTTTATATTGAATGTGATGTTCATGGTAGGAAATAATCCTGTTGGCCAGCCTGGGTCAAGTGCCCAGATCTCGCTCCTCCTCATCCCTGCACCTGGCAAGGCTTGAAAACATTGAGACCTTGGATCCCACGTAGCCTAGCTGGCTATAAAGTAAATATTTTCACAAATTCAGACACTAGAGTCTTCTAAAAGTGCAGTTTTCTCAAGCATTAGAAGAGAAATTAGTCCTGTGTCACTCAAACAGGACAAATTGGCAAAGAATTTTTTCCTTCTTAGACATGGCAAGACAAAGATGATGATCCTTTCAATTTATTGCTTATACTCCCCTCTTTCCATTACTGGGCTGTTTACTGTTCCATTGCATATTCATCAGTCTCCCACTGCTGAGCTTGTTTGGGCATCTGGGCCTGGACCGCAGTCAGAATGAGACAAAGAATATCTCTTTCCCCTCCCTCAGAGTTTCAGGAAAAGCTTAATTCACCATGCTGCCCACATTCTCCACCAAGCGTAGCAGCAAAATTACCAGCAAGTCTCAGGTGGGGAACCAGGCAATATGTGCACGTTATGTTGTCCTTTAATGACAATAAAGCAATCCCTGCCTTTGTAGCCAGTTCTGCAGCAGGGGAGGCTGCCCGGCTCGGGGGGCTCGGTGCAGGCCAGGTGGTCACGGTCTGAGCATGGCCTCACCTCTGCAATTAGTTAGGGCCAGCTTCAACAGGTTCTGTACATCTTTGAAGTTATGTGATCCCCTTACAACTCCCACAGAAGCTGCCTGTTTTAACTTAGCAGGCATCAAGATAATAGTTCTTAATGGCATAAGCAGTGTTTGGTTGGTCACACACGCATTTCTGTTTCAGCGAAAATTCCCTTTACAGAGAACTGTATGCAAGAGTATAGGTGTGCATGTATGCAATGCTTTTTAACCGAGTGTTATTAATATCTATGTATTTACAGCAATGTTACTGAAACATGTTTAAATTTATTTGATTCTCTTCAGGAGAACTGGAACCAAATGGCTCTATGGGGGAATCTGATCTTTCTTTATTGTGGGAATCCTAGGTAACTTAGCTAATTTTAGATTAATTTAGGTGATGTGAATTTCACTATTCATAGCTAATGTGGATGTTAAATTACATGTTTTAGCAGAAGAATATTTCACATTGGCAAATCTAGATAGCTTACACCCAGGATTCCTAAAAGCAATGTCTCCTGGAAATGTCAGGTTTGATTTAGTCTTTGCATGTGGATGATTCTGAAGATCAAAAACATACTAGTATTTTATGAGTATTCAAAATGTTCAAAGGGGAAGAGAAGGTAACAGGAGGCTTGCTAGATAACATCCGTTCTTGTCAAAATAGTGGAAAAATGATAAAGATTCTGTTGATAAATTACAAGAGAAGGGTTTATAATTGAGCTTGGTAAACATGCTTTTATGAAAAATAGGCTTTGTCAAATATATTTTATTTCCTTCTTACAATTATAGTTGATAAAATTAAGTACATAATGGACTTCTGTAAAGCATTTCATTTACTCTAAATGACATGCTGATAAAAATATTACTATGAAGTATCAATAAAATATATCTTAAATGGATTAAGAACTGGCTCATAGGACTCAAAGAGTACTTGTCAGTAAGGAGTTATTACTGATGACAACATTTTTAGGTAGGTTCTCTAGTGATTAGACCTAGTTCTTAATGAGCTTTGTTTTCATCAGCTGTCTGCTTCATCATTTTCAATTGATTAGAAGAAATAAGTAAAAAAATAAAATCAGTGGTGTTAACATTTGTGAATGGTACAAAGTGGTAATGAATGTGAAAAACAAGTCACCCAAAAATAGTATTCTGGATTACAAGGCAGAAAGTTGAGCTTAATGAAACGCATCGTACTTTAACAGAAATTGCTAGAAGGGCATATGACAAGGAATAAGACCGTAGATCTTACTTAACAGGAGGGAGTCTGTGTCCTGGAAAACAATGAGAGGTTTTAGTAGAGAGGCAGCATGTTCTCCCTGTGTGAAATGCTGTAGCAAAAGGTCTATGGTGCATAAACCCAAGAACTATAAGTGGGGAATATGGACATGATTTTACATCTCTAAACAAAATTACTACTGTATGCAGTTGTAATATCAAGGCTTTAGAACACATAGTTGAAAGAACAGAGAGGGGCAGAGAAGAATCACAAAAGTGACTCCGAGGTTGAAGAAAACATTTTGACTATGAGCCAGCAATGTGCCCTTGTGGCCAAGAAGGCCAATGGTCTCCTGGGGTGCATCAAGAAGAGTGTGGCCAGCAGGTCGAGGGAGGTCATCCTCCCCCTCTACTCTGCCTTGGTGAGGCCCCACCTGGAGTGCTGTGTCCAGTTCTGGGCTCCCCAGCTCAAGAAGGACAGGGAATTGCTGGAGAGGGTGCAGCAAAGGGCTGCAAAGATGATCGGAGGGAACGGAGCACCTCTTATGAGGAAAGGCTAGGAGACTGGGTCTGCTTAGCCTGGAGAAGAGAAGACTGAGAGAGGATCTTGCCAATGCTTACAAATACCTAAGGGATGCATGTCAAGAGGATGGGGTCAAACTCTTCTCACTGGTGCCCAGCGACAGAACAAGGGGCAACGGGCACCAACTGGAATACAGGAAATTACATCTCAACATGAGGAAAAAGTACTTTGAGGGTGGCAGAGCACTGGAACAGGCTGCCCAGAGAGGTGGTGGAGTCTCTTTCTCAGGAGATATTCCAAACATGCCTGGATGCGTTCCTGTGCAACCTGCTCTAGGTGACTCTGTTCTGGCAGAGGGGTTGGACTAAATGATCTCCGAAGGTTCCTTCCAACCCCTACAATTCTGTGATTCTGTGATATTACTGTAGCAGACATCTTTGCTGCACAGTCATAATCATCAGTGACTCTGAACACTTCTTCAATAGTGTAGTTCTGTCAGTCAATATTTTTGACGCCCTCAAGTGAGGTTTATAGTTATTTATGTAATCTCTAAAACAAGATTTTAAACTGTTGCCTTCAAATGAGTTATTTTTATATATATATATCTCTACACATACATATGTACATATGTATTCCTGACCTATGTAGGATGAAAGCCAGATACTTTCCTTTGGTTTGCTACTCTTACACTTCTCAGGAACATACCACCCACTGCAATACTTCTGTGTGTGCCTGGATACAAAAAGAGCTTGTCTTACCTTACAGCAACACAAAGAACATGAAGTATATGCCCAGAAGTCCTTATATATTAAACCAGTGAGTGGAGCAATGAATGACGACACACAACATCTGGCAGAGTTTTGCAACGTGATTGTTAATATGTGGGTGGTAAATTAAATGCTGTTCATCATAAATAGCCCATCCACTAAAATGTACCCAAAGATGCTGAAAAAGTTTAATAGCCTGTGCTATAATGGAAATCAGACTACAAAATCTAATACTGTCATCAAAGGAAATAATATACAAATAAACTGTAATAAAAGTATTACATGAGAAATTGGATTGGAAAGCACCATTCAATTATCTTATAAATCACAGCAACAGCTGTGATCCTTTCTTGAAATTCTGGGACAGAAACTTTTTAAAATTTTGTACTAAGGTTCAAGTGCTCAACTTTGAATTGCCATGAAACATATATCTCTCTCACATGTATCTCTCATATATAGTGTCATATATCATGGTGATATTCAGAAAGCTGAACTGACTGGGAGGGCATGCCGTAGGATATGATTGTTAGAGCTGGAAGAAACCCTACCAAGATCAAAGAGGTTGAGTAGAACAGAAAAGGAGGACATTTATCCTTTATTAAATGATACTTGCAATAGAGAGAGGTAATGGAGAATTAATATCGATGGGTTTTCTGATGCTTGAGATTAAAGCAATATTATGCTGAATTCCCACAGTAGTTACTCTTGCAATGCTGACACGGTACTTTGAAATTAACCTACATTCCTGCAAGTATGAAAGATATTTCCAAAACTGAAAGTAAAAAGAATTGTTTCACAATCTGCAATGATTTGGACTTACTAATTAATTTAAAGTGGTAATTTCATGATCATTGTCTGCCATTAAATTGTTTCTTGCAGGATCATGCAATGTGTTTGTTTTGAACAGCTACACCAATATGCCATAAAACTGCAAGATCTAAGTGGAATAAAGCTGAAACAAATTGCAGGAGGTAAATTAAAGGGCTGTATCTTACAGATATAACAGACCGATTTGTTTTGCGATTCCTAATTGTTAGCAAGTCCATGGAATGAAATGTGCTTTCAGAAGCTGCATTGCTGACATCATGCCATTCAGCATAGAAGCCGTCTCTCGGCATTTGTGCCTTTTGAAAGTTCCAGTAGTTGATGCTGAACAAGTGAAAAATAGCTACAAATACAATAAAAGCACAGAGTACGGGAAACACAGGCTGAGTCATGGAGAGGAAAGAGAAGAAAAGATTAAAAATAAATGGGAAATGAATGAATAAAAAAAAAAATGCTGCTCTGGGCAGGCTGGGATATGAAATAAATTGTTGAATGAAAAAGAAAACTGACAAAATAATGACAATCGTAAAGAATGATGATAAGAGTATATAGAATAGTGAATCAGACAAATGTTAAATCTTACAACTAGAAAAAATCAAAAGGAAGAAACAGGATACAGTAACTCAGGCAGAAAGAAAATCAACTTGAGAAAGGTAAATTAAAAAAGTGATTCATAAAGGGACAGATCTAAAAGCAGTGAGCTGGTCGAAGATAGCTAAGAGGGTCATAGAGGGCCCTAACAAAGAGGGCCATAACTAATAAAGACAATTTTCAGAGGGTCATATTGAGGATGGAATAATCACTTTTATTAGGTAGCAAAGATGAAGAGTAAGGTCAAGCGGAGGGAAGAATCATTGTACCTGAGCTTTCACAGCTGTGAACCCCCCATGTATGCTGCAGCTTCTGATTGCTGCATATGTAATCACGGGATGGCCTGAAAAATTGAAAGCAGACATTTTTTTTTTTTTATTTCACATAAGTCCGTGCCTTTCTGAAATAGTTTTTTCTCACTTGTAGAAGAGTAAGTTGAGATATCCGAGGGTTCTTTGTTTGCCTTTTGTTTGTAACATTCCCTTTCTAGGGAGTTACAAAAAAACCTTTTTAAGTACCAGCTGTATTTAGTCCTTCCGGTTTAAAATACAAACTCATGTTTCTTGCAAAAATGCTTGCAGATTTTCAAGATCTAGATTTCTAAGAAATTTTCTAAGAAATGCCAATTCTAAGACTCCCTTTTAGAATCTAGGCCTGAAAGAAACTCCCTTTTCTATTGAACTCACTGACAAACTTTTACTGTTACTGAATGACAGTCATGGGTTAGTCTAATCTACTGATCTAAACAGAATATAGTCGACGTGAAAGAACCGCTGTCTTCAGAGGCTTGCTGTCAAACAATGTGCATGATCTCCCCTCCTGAAAATGACTCATTGACAGCAAAGGCCTAAAGCAGCTACAAAGAATCGCCCTTTTTCAGAGATATTAAATAATTTACGTAATCTTTTGTGTTTGAGTGCAGGCCACCTGGCTGATGACAGAGAAGGCTGTGTACAGACCCGATATATTTTTGACAGAGAGGAAAAAGTGTAGTCATAGATTCTATTCCTCAGTCCCTTTTTGGCTGTATATCTGCAATTTTACCCTTTTTGCTGTTTTGCGCAGTATTTGCCTGAGACAGAGTCTTGCTGCCTGCAGGTGGCTGCTTCCCTGGTCTCCTTGAGTCACCCCCCGACACTGGGCAGCTACTCTGCTGTTTCTGGACCTCAGAATCATCTGGACCTTTGAGAGGGTGCCAATATCACAGCACCCCACTTAGTGACCCCTCCGGAACACCTCCAGATAAGGACTTCCTTTAAGGACTTCCTTTGCATCTCTTAGCAGACAGTTTTCAGCAGTAAAATTGACAGTTTAGCTCCACCAGCAGCTGCTTGGCTTTGCTGCTGAAACTGCAGCTACCAGGATTAAATCTCTTTAGGACCTACAGGCATAGGCGCAGCATACCGCAACGTCATTAACTCACTGAACGGTACTTGGCTGTCTTATCTGTGCTGATTTCAACCCTTTCCCTTTCTCCTTCTGCCTCTCAGGTGTTACTGGAGCAGTCAGTGCCCTAGATCTGGATGTTCCACTGCCTCCAGTGCTAACAACCTTTTCTGTCAAGGATTTGCTCCCAAGCAGCTATGAATTGTCAATGACGAGTAACATTTTGCCCAGACTACACCATCATCCTTAACTTTTTCCACTATTAGGAAACCCTACATGCTAATCTAGTGAAACTGAGACAACTGCAGTGACCATAAGCCTGTGTTCCAACATACTCTTTAACCTACTACAAACCTGCCAGTTAAATAATCCGACTCTTCTTTAAGCTTTACTGTTAGCATTAACCTTAATGATTAATAAGTAATAATGTATTATTTTACCATTTTTTATATTGAATAATACACATATTTGTTCAACTATTCCAGCTTCTGTCTGCTGTTTCATGCGTGAATTCATCTTCCACATCTTTCTAAATTGCACTTAATGACCGACAGCTCTTATTTGTCTAATTGCATAAACATTTTCACATGTTATCCTTTTGAAATGTTTTATTATTATTCGTTGCTTATTTTGTTCTAGCAATTTGTGAAATGTTTTCTAGTTGCTTTAGACACTTCAAAGACTTTGTGCAAAAACTTTTAGCCAACGCCGCTGGTATGTTCAGTTGAAACTACCCTGAACTGTGCTTCAGTTATGATCTTGGTAGTGTGGGAGAGAGAAGAAAAGCTACTTATATGGGTATTTTTTAAGCTCTTTTTTACATTCACATTTATATTTTTTTATCTTTCACCTATAGCATTTAAGTGTTTCAGAAACAACAAAGATTTCTGATTTCTTATGTCTTAATGTCCTGCATATCTAGGATATGGGTTTGTAATTTTAACTACATGTTAATAGACTATTTCTATTCTCATGTGCCTTTGACTTGTTAAGTGTAGACTCAATATAGTCAGGATGAGGCTAGTTAGAGATTTCTGGAATGCCAATAATGTATTTCAAATGCCAGAACAACCATCTACTATTCAAAGCATCAATAAAACTTCTCTTGGTGTCTTTTATTACCTCTATGTATTAGTGATAGCATCTTTATTTGCAGCCACAGATCTCGGATTTAGAGACATAGTGAGTTTTTCCATAGATCCTGATCTAGGATCCTGATCCATGGACCCTGATCTAGGACAGTACAGAGAATGAGCCACTGAGAAGATTAGGATCATTAGCTATTGTAACTAACCAAAGAATATAAAAACATCAGACCTGGAGATCTTTATACCAAGATGGGATGTTTGTCTAAAACATAAGTTTTTGTAAAACTCCAGTTACTGGAATTAAATAAGCAACTAGATCTTCATAAATCATAAGACTTTTACATTGCTGAAAGTCTAATCAGGTGACCACAGGACCTTTTTTGTCTTAAATGGTATGAAATGTCACTGACAATTATGAAACCCCAACTTTGCTGACTACCAGGGAATGCTTCAAAATCTGTTGCAAGATGTAACAAGAGACATGCTAAATGCTGTGAATAGCTGAGCCCCTGAAGCTATATAGAATGACAGAGGAGTGCTGGCCACCTGATGTTAGCATAAAGAAATGCTTATTGTGTCCTTGGCTAGAAACTTGAAAAACTTTGTATGCTGGCTGCTAGCCCTGTGGGTAAGAAATTGTGGGTAAATGTTCCAGTGAAGGCTGAATTTGAGTTAAATTATGGCACTGTGAAATATAAGCAGCTAATTCAAACATAGTGAATTTAAAATCAGTATTAAAATGTTGTTAGAGTTCCTCAACAGATAATGGCAATGGGCAGATGACTTTATTTTCAGAATGTGGCCAAAAGTATAAAAATATTGTGATAATAGAATTCAGCACTATAAATTGCTATGCTACATCTGACCAGTCTTCTGGCAACAGAGAAAAGAAGAGCACTGTCAAAAACACAGTAGCTTTCTTGATCTCTGCGGCTCAGTGCACAGCTGTTCTCGGTGCTGGGAGGCCTGCAAGGGAAAACGAATGAGAAATAAGTCATATACACAAATCCTTAGTGCGTTACCATTCTTGTGGCTGATAGGCTCAGCTAAGTGCCTCCTCTTAGGAGTGGTGGAGAGTTATGATCTGTGCACCATTGATTTGCTCAGAATAAAAGACAAATCCTGAAACAACGTTCATTAAGAGTTGAGAGTGGGCAAGACCATAAAACCACTGTCCTCAAATACTCTGCTTATTTTGAAAAATCAAGACCCTGAAATCTTTATCAAGAAAACTGCAGAAAGTGTGTATGGGTATCCCCAGTGCTGGGCGTAGTTCTGTGATAGTAACTTGCTTTGGCTCTTACACAGATCATCTCATCTGAGAATACATGGAGACTTAAGAAACAACACTGCTGCTAAACTTAATATTTTTATTTTAAAATATACAAATATTAGAAGATCACACCACAGTGTATATGGACAAGTGCCTGGCTGCATATCCAGCAGGAATAAAGACCTCTGCCTTTGCCTTTCCTCCTCCTCCTCCTTCCCCTTCACGCCCTTTCCTGCCCTCCCACAGCAGGTCCGTCCACCGCTGCCCTGCCCTGCTCTGCCAAGTAGGACTCATGAGAGCAGATGTGGATCCGCCTTCAACAGATTGCTGAAAGATGCTGGTTTTTGCTCTCTGTAGCAGATTTATTAATGTACGATCAAAGTATTTATTAGCCTGCTAAATTACATTAGTAGCTCTTAAATTGGACTTTTTTTTTCTCTAATTGGAAATGCCTCTCACCTGTAAGTCAGATTGCACCCATCCACCCTAAGCTATTTATGAAATCCAGGAAGAACTTATTTTGGTTGTTTCAATATTTCCTAGGAATTCATAGTGTCTTGAATTTTTTTTAATTTTTTTTATTTTACATTTTCTTTTACCAAATATTTAAGGAGTTAGATCTCAGAGATATAGGCATATTCTGTTACAGTAAAGCAGCTGTAAGGTTTTTGGAGCCTCTTGCATTTCCAAAGTGCACATTGAACATGCTCACCTAAAGGAGAGGCCTCACAGTGCCCAGGTAAAGCTAAAAAAATCTATACCATCCCCCAGAAAATGTGAAATTTGCCTCTGTTTGAGTGGAAGAAAGAATTCTCTGTAGGAGACACTGTCAACTTAATGTGTTTTAAATTTCATGTGTCTACAGATTTAGACATATACTTATTGCAAAATTCTTAAGTAAAAATAGGCTTTCATCATGGCTTGCTCAATTAATATTTTGAGCATGATTTACCAGCTGGGACAGCACCAGGCTATGGAGAAGTTAGCCACTGAGGGCAGCTTCTGGAAAAGAGCATCCCTCTCTCTGGGTGCCCTGGGAAACCTGAGTTGTTTGAGCACTGGCATAAAATGGCCACGCTGTTTGCTGCTGGGGCACAGGAATTTTGGAACACAGCTGACGCTAAAGCAGAACGCATGTGCTTTTTTTCACATTCAGGCAAAGCATTTCTGGTGTTTTCTACTATTCTGCCTTATACGGTGCTCAGCCTGCGTGGCTCAGCGTTCATTTCCACCCACTTTTCAGAGAAAGGTAATAGTTGTTACAGCGGGTGATAGATGTTGCAGTGATGGAAGCTCACCATTGAGAGGACCTCTTCACATACAAGACACATGAACTTGTGCTAGCTATGAATTAATCTAGGATATTTTGCAACAGTTTCTGTAATTTCAGGAACGTAGATCCCTCTTCAGTTAATAGAGAGCAATAAGTACTAAAAGAAATGAGATTCAGCTCTCAATAGTTCCCTAAACTATTAGCTCTGTGTGAACAGCCTATGAGACTGGTAATACTGGTGACCTCTATTCCCACTAGAAAATTGCTTTTATTATGCATTGCTCATTTCTATTCTTGTCTTACAGCACTGATAGATGTAATTTTGTTGTATACTATATAGGTGCTTAATGAAATTACTGAAAGAAAGTTTATTGCTGAGTTTAAAAAGATGATGTCAACTCTTGAGTCTCGATGAGTGTCTTATCTGCAAGCCTGCTTTTTTTTTTTTTCTTTTTCCCCCCTTTACATTGAATGTTTGTCATTATGACTAGGAAAAATTAGAAAGTGCAAAATGCCCATCATCTGTAACCTAAAATACAAACACATCTATACGATGATAATGAATAAACACGCTGTATCTGTAGCTGATGAATTAGGCCAGATGATGGCAGGTGAAATTAAGTGTAGATAAGGTGAAAGTACTGCATGTTGAAAGGATGAGCAGAAGACCTGTGGAACCTCTATGTTGATATGATCAGTCAGAAAGAGAAATGCATGTCAGCGAGAAGAAATCAATGTAATGTCTACTTTATGCAAAATATCAATACAGGGAGGATATGAAACTGCATTAAGAAAAGCATCTACACACAGATTTACAGGTAGACCGCAGCATTTAAAAATAGTGGGTGAATAGAAAAGGGAAAACAAATAGCATGGAGAAACCCTCAACTGAAGAAAAATATATAAATGCAGGATTAGGCTGAGAAAGAAGTACTAGGGTACAGGTATGTAAAATAATGAATAGAATAGTGACAGTCAGTTGAAAGTCCATGTTCCTCCTTTTTTCCTAGTGTTGGAAGAAACGTTAAAAAAGCAGCCTGAAAAAAAGCAGTATAAAAAAAAACAGTGTAAAATTCATAAAAGAAAGCATATGTTGACACAATGCATCATTAACTTACTGAGTAGCATGAATTCCCCAGAGTATGTATCTTCTATGCTGTGCAAGATATGTTCTATCCTAATGCCCATTTAACGCAATTCTGAAGCTTTGCTATTGATCTTCAAGGCCATCATTGGATAAGGACCCAGTTAAATTGGGTAGTATCCTTTCATCTGTAACTTATGAAGACAAATGAGCTCTCCTAGTATAATGCAAGAAAGTATGATGACATTCCTGAGGACTAGGGATAGTATTTTCAGGCAAAGTGGGTTGATAATGCAACAAGTAACCATAGAAGGTTATACTGAACCACAGTCTGATTGCTTTTAAAGTACATAGACATATCTGTTTGGTAATGGTTTCCAACTGTAATTGAAATCAAGGATATAAAAATATCAAGCAGCTCAGAAGGCTGAGTACCTAAAGAGCTGTAAACCAGGGAGTGATCTCACACTCCAAATGATCACAATACAAATTTAATTTATCTTAGTAAGCATTTGTATTCTAAGGAAGCAAATTGGATAAATTGCATATAAAATGGAAAAGATACGTGTATAATAAAATACACATAATTGTACCACAAAATGATGAGTCAGTAATTTTCAGCCTTTAGGAAAAAGAAAATAAATTCACTAATATCTGAAAATTCTCCTCAATAATTTTATCTCTACTGCCTAAGAAAATGATTCTTGAAATTGTTGAAGTAACTAGATAGTAGGAGACCTGCATAAAGTCAACGTGATATATGGAATTCTATTTTAAATACCTATGTAAGGGGCAGGGAGTGATCATCCTTTGGAGGTACTCGTAATCATAGTGGAAGCTTAGACTAGACATTGATTTTACATCAGTGAAGTGTGGCAAGATGAATCCCACCATTAGTAACTTTAGGAAATTGCATCTTAGTTGTGCATAGTGGAAATTTAATATTGATTCATTGATGCCAATAGTTGTTGACATCTTGATATCAGCTTGGAAAGTCAACTGCTCTGGTTCAACATGGTAAATATCATGATTTTATGGGAGTCTTTAAAAGCCACAGACAACTGTTAAAGAACCCCTGATTTATATGAGAGACTTTCAGAGTTAAACCTTACCTGAATTTACTATTATTTATATATATGTATATATGCAGTTTCCCAATAGTTATGTTCTATTTTGATCAAAGATGATCTACCCAGCTCAGAAACATACATCATCATATTTCTTAGTGTGGTTCAATGATTTTTCTTTCTACCCAGCAATTTTTATATTTGTCTAGGACGTGAAATCTGTGAGTGGATATGGATGCTTTTAGAGTTACTAAATTTTTCATGAATAAGGATGTTTTCACACATTATGACTAAAAATGTTACCAGATGCAGAAGGCATTTCCATTGGAGCAGGCTGCAGGAAAGAAAGGGCACATCCGTAATTTCTGATATAGAGCCTGGTGCTGAAAACTTTGGACTAACTGCTGTGAGCTCATAAGACCAAAATGTTCAGCTCAGTAGTGTGTCGCCACAAGCCTTGGTCCCCAAATCGGTATTGTCATGTTACAGCAGTACTATGGCTTCCCTCCTAGTCAGGCTAAACTGAAGGAGGACACTGATAAAGTCACTCTGCTTCTGCCCTATAGATACATGTAATGGCTCAGTGTGTGGCTTTTGGAGCCCTAAACTATACTTCTGAATAATGGAGACTGTATGTATTTGTGATTTATGTTTTTCACTGTGCGGTCAATTGACCTTGGCTGGATGATAGGTGTCCACCAAGCTGCTCTATCACTTCCTCTTCTCAAGTGGACAGGAAGGAAAAAAAAACAACAAAAGGCTCATGGGTCGAGATAAGGACAGCGGGATAACTCAGCAATTACCATTCTGGGCAAAAGAGACTCAGTATAGGGAAAGTAATTTAAATTTATTGCCACTCAAATGACAGAGTAGGGTAACAAGAAATACAACCAAATCTTAAACCACCTTCCTCTCACCCCTCCCTTCTTCCTGGGCTCAACTTTCTCCCTGCCCCCCGGCCCCACCAATCCCCCGCACAGGGATGGGGAATGGGGATGGCAGTCTGTTCATCACACCTTGTCTCTCCACTCCTTCCTCCTCGCGAGGACGTCTCCTCACACTCTTACCCTGCTCCGGCATGGGGTCCCCCCCACAAGAGACAGTTCTCCACAAAATTCTCCAACATGAGACCTTCCCGCAGGCTGCAGTTCTTCATGAACTGCTCCAGTGTGGGTTGTGTCCACAGGGTGCAGTCCTTCAGGAACAGGCTGCTCCAGTGTAGGTCCCTCACAGGGTCACGAGTCCTGTCAGCAAGCCTGCTCCAGAGTGGGCTCCTCTCTCCATGGGTCCAAAGGTCCTGCCAGGTGCCTGCTCCAGCACAGGCTCTCCATGGGGTCACAGACTCCTTCCAGCGCCCACCTGCTCCAGCATGGGGACTTCAATGGGCTGCATGGAGACAGCCTGCCTCAGAGACCCAGTGCCTGGAGGACCTCCTCCCCCTCCTTCTTCACTGGCCTTGGTGTCTGCAGGGTTGCTGTTCTCACTTATTTTCACTCCTCTATACCAGCTACTTCTGGTCCAGGTTCCCCCTTCTTAAATACGTTATCACAGTGGTGTTACCACCATTGCCGATTGCCTCAGCTTTGGCCACGAGCTGTATCAGACACAGGGGAGGCTTCTGGCATCTTCTCACAGAAGCCACCCCTGCAGCCTGCCCCTGCTGCCAAAACCTTGACACAAAACCCAGTATAAATTTACCAATTTCTACAGAGTCTCTCTAAAAAGAAAAAAAAAAAAAAAAAAAAAAAAAAGGCATTTTTGATAGCCTTGCCTAACTGACAATATCTCTGTTGCTCCCCTTTTTTCAGTAATTTTGGTCCCGTTCCTTTCAACCCCATCTAAGAAGGAGGGAGGTCTCAGAGATTGGGAATTCTTACACGTTTTGTGAAGAATGATGGTTTCATTGAGCAAAAAAGACCCAATAAAATCTTCATTAGTTCTGCTTCTCACAGAATGCTTTGTTTAGTGAAGAGACCTGTAGAGAGAATTAGAGCCTAAAACTGTCACTTTTAATATTTTTGTTTTCCATTAAACAGAGCAATATGCAAGATGAAATGCAGAGGAATATATCTTATAAGTCATCATTATTTGGACTTTGTCTGTTTCTGACTCCTAAAAGCTGATGTAAAAATACACACACTTTATTTTTTTTCCAGTTAGTGGCCCTATTTCCTTCTAGTATATTCTAAATATATTTATTCCTCCTGAAGTAGAATAAATAAGGCAGCGTTCGCAGTTCAAATCACAGTTTCTCTGAATTCAGATTCCAGCAACAAAATGCAGTTTGTTCAAATTAGTTTCATTGTCTCAGGTATCACTTTATTTCTTGTTCCTGAATTACTGTTAAATAAACCACTCTTATGATCATTTTAAATGCCCCCTTTTCTAACGTATTGAATACTTTCTGAAGGGATTTGCCTATGTTTTCAGAGATTCCTGGATGGGTGAGACCTACTTCTGATCTCACAGATGACTTGGTCAGTGCACAAATATCTTTGACTTGCATTCAGAACATGGGTAGATAGGATCAGCATCTCAGGTCTTGCTGTTCTCTAAGACGTGTTTTCTAATAATGTTTTCCTTGCGCAGCAAGGGAAAACAGACTGGTGATGGCTCTCTGATTCTGCATCTTGTTTTACCTGGCCATGGGCCCAGGATAGAGCTGAACAAGTTGGGGACTATTTAATTTTAAACAAATTAGCTTTGTATATTAACTGGAAAGAACTAACCATGCTATTCCTGTTTTCTGCCTGGAACCCGGGAGAATAGTCAGATTAGTGGATAGTCAAAGAAGTTTCAGATCTGGAAAGTATGGCTTATAAAACTTGGAAGCGACTCAGATACTGAGGCGTGGTGGAGATTTATATCAGGTTATACTCTTCACTGATTACTATAATACAATTTTGAGACGTTTGCTGTGAAACTTTATTATTCATCATCTGATACTGCTAAGGTGAATGCAACGTGAATTGTGTAGGTTATTGCACTGTAAAACTGCAGGAATTTCTGCAGAAGTGAAATCACATTTAATGTGGTCATATGATTTAGTGATAAAGGAGAAAGAATATACATAATCCATACCTTAGCACTGGTTATAAAGGATTCTGTCATCAAAAAAAAGTATGCCTGTTCCTTTACAATATTTTTCTCTTTGGGGATGATTATTAGGTGACTAATAAAGAAAAATTTATGAAGCCAGCATAAGTTGAGGAAAGGAAGGAGCAGAGTCCATTATCAAATATTGTTTCATAATGAGATATCATAATGATGGCAATAATAAGCATTTGGATATAATGGTTTGCAGCAGAGGAAGAGAGCCTAGCCAAACTACTTCAGAGAGATCACAAGTCTTTTAATGCAGGACTTGGCTCCTCTATACACAAGCTAGATCACAGTTAAAATTTGATTTTTAAAATTATAGTTAAATTGATAATAATTTTGTATGGACATATCTACATTGAATCAAGTGAAAGTAAAGCCAGCGTTCTTTGCTACAAATTCTTTTATGATAGAATTGAGTTTTAAAGATTCTCCTCCAGTAACACCAACAAAGAGGTGCATGTATGAATGCTTTTAGCCTGGATTGTTTCACATGTCAGGTTTATTATATAGCTCCACACCGAGCTCAGTTAGTAGAATGAAAGCTAGTGACCTGTCTGGGAGGCAGATGGGAATGCAGGACACCAGGAAGGTCAGAAGTAGTAGAGAGTGCAGGGACCTTGCAAGGATCCTCTTGTACTCCAGCAAGGTCTGAACTGACATGAAAAATCATAAGCTATTTTTTTTCGAATAGTTTTGCTAAAAATATTAAATGTTGCTACAATTCTTAGTGGAATGGAAAAAATAAATTTGTGACCGACTACTTCACTATGTCGTAGTATATAACAAGTGATTTATTTGACACTTTCTCTGAACTAGTTAGTTGTTCACTTTAAAACTTGATTTTTCCCAAGTACCAGAATGTGTGATCAGAAAGACAGAACATTTCCATGTTACTTTAATGTGACAACTGAGGAATAATCCAAACTAAGATAAACTAATGAGCTTGTGACTTTTTAGCACCATCATGATGTCTGTATAAAGTCTCAAAGGTTTCTCTTTCTTTGGATCAAATATTTCTTAGGTCTGATATTGTATCCCTGGACTTTCCTCAAGAATTCGTTCAAGGATCAGAGAAACTATGTAGCAGCGTTCTGCATTCTCTAGTGAAAAAGCAGAGGGAGTTCAATTCTTTGATAAGGTAATCTTTCATTTTTTTTCTTCTTTTTGTGTGTAACAATCATGTTACCATAAAGCAGATTCAAGTAGTCTTCCCAGAGAACTTCCTTCAGATGGCCGGATTTTTACCCTTGCAATGTCATATTCCCACTCATTCTTCAGTCATCTACAGATGGCTGGTTGTCACTAGAATTTTTAAGAGGGACAAAAAGACCTGTTAGTGTCGTACCCCAGCAACAGAAACAAAGGCTCTCCTCTCCCTTTGCTCCCTCTAGGTTTCTTGACCTATTAAAAATAGACTTTTTGCCCTTTTTGTACTCTGCAGTTCTGATCTGTGCCATCCATGTTTGCAGCTTCTCACACTTGACCTTTAAAAAATTAATAACTTGAGTCCTCACGCACTTTCAGGGGATGAAGTAATCCAAGGCAAAACATTTTGGGTTAATCAAAACTGATGTTTGAGCTTCTGTGTGTGTGCTGCTCCCTGCTCCTTGCTTCTGCTACATGGTAGCAAAGCACAACACCGCCCATTATCCACCTCCCAGTCTGCCTAATTGCTGGATTCTTGTCAACTTCATTTTACCACTTAAATTGCAGCATAGGAAGGCATAGGGATACAGAGCAGGAACACAGCTTTCACCACTCAATAAATGCACGCAAGGAATTATTAACCACTGGCACTGCAGACACTGAGCTTCCCGCCTGCTTTGGTTCTATGTAAACAGGGTCTGCGATTAACATGTATACCCAGAAGAGAAATCGGGTCATTCTTATTTCAGTTTGATCCATCTTTACCTTAAGAAACCCAGGGCAGGAACCCTTCACCATCCTGGGCCAACACCTCAGGTGAAGAAGAGGGGCTTGGCACCTCTTGGGACAGGCCAGGTCCCAGCCCCACGGAGGGACCTCAGGTGCCTCCTTACTGGTAAAAAAAGGCCAAGGGGATGGGCGTTTGATTTCCTTCCAGCTCCTGCCCCACCTGGCACCCATGAAATGGCGGCCCTCCACCTGCCCCAACGGCCCTGCCGACCGCGGCCCCGCCGACCACGGCCCCCTGCACCCGCCGAGGCGGCAGCGTGGGAGGGTGCAGCAGGGCGGACTCAGGCTGCGCACCTGAGGAGACCACAAGGACACGCCGTTACTTGGGGCTAAAAACCCCTTCCTCTGGGCAACGACACCGCCGCCCGGGGTCGCCCAGACCCCGCCGGCTGCGCTACCCGCCCCGCGCCGTTGGCCCCGCCTCTACCCCGTTTCTCCTCTTCCGATTGGTGGGTTTGGAAGAGCCGCTCTTTTGCTTCCAATCAGCGCCCTGCGTCCGTTGCTAAGCGATGGCTCGCGGGTGGCGCTGGCCGCCCGGCGGCGGTCATGGCGGGCGGGTGGCGGGATGTGGCCGGGGTGCGTATCGCCCCGGCTGAGCTCCGCTTTAGGGACGCGGTGCCGGGGCGCCGCTACCGCGCCGGGCTTAGCGTCCAGAACCGGCGGGTAGAAAGCTGTCGCCTCCAACTGCTGCCACCTCGCCGGCCTCAGGTGAGGGGTGGCCAGGAGGGAAGCGGCGGGGAGTCTTTGCCAACCCCCGGCCTGGGCCGGGTGGTAACGCCGACGAAGTCTGCTTCTCTCTACAAGGCAGCTGTCGGCTCTGTACTTGTTTGTCCAGCACCTCCCACAACTCCAGTGTGGGTGAATAATAGTGGTGCCTCATGAGAACACCCTGCCGCGGGTCCCGTGGGCCCATATCCTTCCCGCCCGGGCTTGCCCTGAGGAAATGGTGTGCAACCTGCTCACCTTGGGCTTGTCAGGCCCTCCTTGAGGGGCAGAACATTGCCAGAGGAAACGTGCACCTTGAAGCCCTGCTTTTATTTTCTGCAGTTTTGCGGAGGGGCGCCTGGCTACAGGTTTGCCCAGCTAGGTGGGTCCTGTGTCAGAGGCCGCTGGGGCAAGTGTAAATGCTTGTCTGCATTCAGCTACTGCAAAGGGAAAATGCTACCATGGATGCCTTAGCCACTTGTGAGACTGACTGGAATTTGTCAGTGAATTGGAAATGAATTAAAAATTGTTGAATAACGGGATAAACTGGAAGGAATAAGAGGCAATTCTTAGAGCCAGAGTTGTCTGAATTGCTTCTTGTGTGACAGTTCCGAAGGAGGGAGCCAGTCCTGGTTTATCGTTTTCTTGTGAGAACATGTGGTGTCATTTCTATGATCCTTGAAAAATACTCATATAGAGCTTCAAATGAGGCTGCTCGTTTGGAGCTTGTAAGTCAGAATGAAATGAACTCCAGTCCTACCAGTTCTATGTTATCCTGAGGTGGTGAGCAATCTGAAGAGAGCTTCCTTGTTTGTTAAATCCATAGTTTCACGCAGAAGCAAACTAGTGTTCTTGTATGTCTTACTACAACAAGGCCCTTGTTGGTAACAAATCCTCCTTTGCTTGCTGACAGGCTTTGCATTCTCCAGAAATTTTATCCCTGAAGAAGTCTGTGAGTTCCTCGTTATTTCAGGGAGCATTATGTAGAAATGGATCACTTTGGTATGGTGTCAACAACAAATCTATGAAGTGTTTCAAATCATCTGAAGGGCACAACTTTTGAAGTTCTTTTTTCTTGAATTTCTGTAGGGCTGATTGATAGCTCTATTACCTCATTTCTATATTTTTGAGTGATGTAGTCCATTTGTGGTGCATGCTTGTGGAGAGCTTTCTCAGAAAAGAGGGTTTTACAATGTTGTCTCAAGATAGTATGATTACTATTAATAGCATATGATTAGTTCTGTAAAAATCATTGCCTAGCCAGACTTTTAAAAGGCAAATGCATCTTTACAATTCTAACCAGTTTAGCCCTTGACTTGTAGTCTATGTGGGCCCAGCACAACCCAGCTGTGGTTGGTAGTTTTGTATTGGTCTTTCATCTAGCTAGTTTATTAGCTGTTAATTTAGTCAAAATTAGGATCAAAGTGTTGAACTGGCATTGGGTTTTGAGAAGAAGCTGATGTTGCTTTGTGTTCACAGGAACTTGAAATCTGAGTAAGTATATTCCAGGGTAGTCATGAAAATGATTTTAAGCCAGTTGAAGTACCTTGGTTAATTTCACCATCTAAGTAGTCAGCCTTTCTTTTTGAGGGCAAGAGTGGTCAAGGCTGTGTAAGCATTTTAACCCACTCCCCCCTAAAATTTGCTAATTTGCATGATGTAGAGAGCTTGATTTTTATTACACTATAACTGAAGAATTTTGGAACAAGCTGGAAATTGTTGAGTGCTATATTTAGCAGGGCTGTAGTTATTCTTTTTTGTTAGTTTTCATCAGCCTTATGAATTTTACATGCGCTCCAGAAGTGCAAAGGCAGAGTCAACTTTAGAAAAGAGAAAAGGTTACTTTTCTGTCTTTCTGTTTTACTGCAAGAAGTCTGGACTTCAGTATATAGGAAGAGAAATTTTATAAAATCCTGAATGTTTTAAAATTGTGAATTTTAAATCAATCTGTGCATTCTTCAAAATGAACTACATGTATATATTTTTTAATCTAGAAATGTTTAACAATTAAAAAAAATGTGTTTTTAAATTGCAGTTTAAATTGATTGTGGAAAATCCCAAAAAACCTGTTGCACCTGGACTTCAAGTTACAGCTTTTGTGGAATATTACCCTGAGAATGAAAAAGATCTTGAAGATAGAATACTTCTTTTAATAGAAGATGACATAGTTGATATCCCCCTGCTCGGGTATGATAGTCAAAAGTTCGTATGCTGCTGTTACTATTTGCAGTTTAATCTTACGGAGTTTCCTAATAAGTGTCCCATAAGGCTATGTAATTTATCCGTCAATTGCATTGAAAACAACTAGTCAGTTGCCTTACAAAACTAAGGTTTTTTATTTCTTTTTCAGAGCAGCATACAGGTAAGAAGTTAATTGAGGTGATGTCCCTCGTAGATCCTAGAGAGAGTTTGTGGCTTTGTTTTTGCCTTATTCTAAGTTCGTTATGATAACATAGATAACTTCTAATTCTGTATCAACATTAGACAGGTTAACATCTACTTTAATGTCTTTCCTCCTTACTGAACTACTTATATAAAAGATTTTATAGTAATTGCCCACATTTGCAAAACTGGATTACAGTGAAACATATGTTGCCTAATTTTAAAAATACGGTGTGTGTTTTAGAATAAGGTCACACTTTCAAGAATCGTTTTCATCAATCCATGTGTGATTATATGTGCATATCTGTGGGTGCGTATATGGATATGTCTTATATATTGTATATAACATATATATTGCTTGGAAAAAGTAAGCTTCCAATTCTCAGACTTAGGCTAGGTGGTTATCTGAGGATGAGGGAGAATTGCTCTGGGGTACCTCTCTCTCCTTTGTCTAAAAAGAGAAATTAGAATGACAAACTTTGTCCAGCTTTCAGATGTTTAAATTAGGACTGATGAATCCCATAAACTATTTCAAATTACGCTTTTTGTGAAAATCTTAACATTACAAATTAGATGTGCAGACAGAAAGGAATTTCCATGGAGATTATTCAGTAAATGAGTTGTTTTTAAAAATAAAATAATCCCACAAGTGTCTTATGATAGCCAGAAGTGAGTAAGGTTTTGCCTACAGATAAGCAGTACTTACTCCTACATTTCATTTACCTCTTATGTCATGATCTTTTTCACTGATTTGCTTTTCCTCATTTAATCTTAAAAGTTATGGGATTTTTTTTTTTTTAATGTACTACTGTTAATGTGGGACAAAAATAGCTAAGTCTGACATGGAGTTTTCAAGTTGTGGTAAATTCTGCCTCTTTTTAGCAAAAGACCGTCTACCATTGGAAAACTTGGAAATAACATTTTCAATTAGTTGTTTTTTCTGTGGTGTTTTTAAACTCTTACTCTCTTAGAACACAGTATTAAACAGTGATATTATATCTTTCTCTAAAAACTTTAGCGAAATTTAAATGGAAAGCCCTAAATGCTTTTCTTTGAAACTTTTCATAAGGTAGTACAGAATTTAGTAATTCAATATGATCATTTTTGCTATTAAAAATATCTACTCTAAATATGTATGCCCAATGTATATTTTCCTAGAAGAAAAAAATGATTAGGGAGCACTTTAAAATAGGTTTAATTTTTTTTTATTTTTACATTTTCTATCTTTATTTTTTATGATTAATTTTTAAATTGGTTACTTTTATTTTTTTAAAAAAGTTTATTATGGTAGTGTTATGGAGATAAGACCACTTAGGATGATAATGCTGCTGGTGACTCCTTTCTAGAAAGGACTTGCAATAGATTGTTAACTATTTCAAATCTTTGTGTATAACTGGCTTTTTCAAGGAAAAAAAAAATTGACAAGCTATAATAATTCTTTTTCATTGTTTGGAAAACACTAGTGTACTTTGATTCTTTTTTAATCAGTCTTTTGTCAAATGTACTTTGTGTCATGCATGTCTGCTGTTTATAGATAGATGATACTAAACTATTGCACTGAAGGGTCACTAAATACACAATATGTTTTTCTCTACAAACGTAGTTTATAATGCATCATTAACCATTTTGAGAAAATTGCTTACATAGTATAACATTGGTTGAGAAATACAAGTCAAAAGAGGGTTTTTTTTTTTT
>VXBO01009106.1:271524-287281 GCA_013400135.1 Rhinoptilus africanus
TTTGGTTTTTTTTTTTTTTGATAAAAATTACAATGTCACTAGGAAATGTCCACAAAAGTCCTCAATTTGATGGGACAACCTGAAAATATTTTCAAGGAAATATTTGCAATGTCCTGTTTTGGGGGACAGGCACACATTCCCCTCCCCTCCCCTCCCTCATTTTATTTAATTCTGATATGTTTGTTTCACTTCCTATTTAAAAGTTTGTACGTTAAACTGCAGTAACACTTTAGTTATTTTTCTAATCATTTATTTGGTAAAAAAAATGCCAACAAGAGAATTTTATTTCTATTGGTCTTTAGTGACATCAATATCACAGTTGTTTGGTTTGCAAGTAAAATAGCTGTTATGTACTTGCCTGGCTCATGAGACTAAATCCAATGGTTAATCATATTGATTTGTGGCTTGTGTATTTGGTGTAAGTTTTGGAGACCAAACAACGTTCTTAGCTTAATCTCTACAGCGCCATGGACTTACGATGTGCTCAGTAATACAAGTGTAATGATTTAATTATATAAATATTTGTTTGCCTTAGAAAATACTTAGATTCAAGGTTTGGGAACATGTTTCAAACAAGCCCGTTGGAGTTGTTTGGAGTTCTTTTTGCATTTTTTATTTTGTGGGCTTTTGTTTTCTTTAACAGTTAGCTGAAATGCTGCATCCAAACTCTTTCTGAAATACAATTGTCAAGAATTAATTTTTTTTTTGTTTTTAAAAAATAGTAAGAAAATATTTGAAATTCCCAGGGGTAAATTCCATCTTCATAAAAAAACCCAACCAAAATTAAACCAACCAACCAAATCCCAACCTGTGTTAAAAAACTAAACCCAAAACCTTTAACTTGACTATCTCCCTTTTTGCACAAGTCTGAATCTATTAGAAAATCTCATTGCGCTTAGAATTTCTGCTTATTCCTGTCTACTTGGGAAGTTATATATTTGAATCTTGAGAGAAGAGATACTTGTATTTCAATTTTCTAACAAAGCTTTTTAGAAGAAAGTCTGAACACTTAGAACATGTGAAGTTTTTGCAGTCCTTTCAAGTGTACCCTGATCTTGATGGCTTTTCCCTTTGTTTTTTTCCCTACTTGTTTTGTTGAGGTTTTTTGCCTCATCCTGCTGGTCTAGACCATCTTTTCCAAGAATTTACAAATTTTTTTTTTGCATTACAATGAATTATTAAACAAAATTAAAACTAGTGTATTAACATTCCCAAGAGCATCTTCTTTTGTTGCATTTCCTGTTTAATTTTTTTTTTTCCTGTCTCCCTTTCTTTCCCTCCTCCTTCCCCCCCTCCCTTATGCAATAGATTATATGGTCTACTTAGCTCAGCCAAGGAGACTTCTCTTCCTTCTCCATTTAGTCTTTTGTACTGCATGCAATGCAAGATCATGGGATGTGATTGTTCCTACATGTTCTTACGTGTGGTTAAGAGGAGATAGACTGCTGTGCTGATGTAAATTTCCAGTTGATTTCAAACACAGTTTTGTGTGAGATCAGAAGTGTGATTGTGTTAGAGGTTGGGGCCTTTAAAATACAAGTTTCCTGAAGTGAGTATGATCTTTTCATTATGGCTAAGCAGTACTCAATGCAGTGATGTCATCATGCCGTCTGAGGCTCTTAAATAAATAATAGAAATAAGTTGTGTCGTTATCCACTTATATCTGTTATAATAAGTTTTGTTGAAGCCACATAAAGTATCTGTAAAACAAAAGACTGTAAATTGAAACTGGCATGCGTGTTTTCTCTATGCTTTTAGTTCAGGCAGCTGATAATGAAACATGGTCAATGTTCACTTTGGACTTATTTTGTGACGCAACTAACTCACGATAGTTTTATTTAAAGTTCTCTGTACTATAAAAAGTATTTTATATAAATAGAAATGTGTACACTCCATTTCAACTAATTGTTTAAAGGTATGTTGTTCTGAAGTTACAGTAGTTAGTCATTAAATTGAACAGCCTGATAGATAGCTTTATCTTTTTTACATCTTCCCTGTGTATGCCATACTGTTGAAGTGAGTTGCATGAACACTGGTAGGAGAACTGGGAGAAAAGGAGAACTCTCTTCCACTGGCATGCTTAATCAAATTTCTTTAAAAATGCAAAGATGTTTTCAAGTTTTGGGGAAAATATAACCATGTCTTTTCTCTGCAGATTAATTCCGTGCTGTTGTCTGGAAATTCAGTCAGAGATTAATTTTGGTGCAGTGATTGCAAACAGTAAAATAATTAGTAAGGAGATTAGTATTGCTAACCATGGATCATCTTCAGGTAAATATTTAGTATGCATTAAATTATACAAATATTTTGTTTTCTTGAAAAATGTAATTTTATGCAACTTAACACTTCCGTGGCCAAGTAGAAATTAACTGAAGTTCTGGGTTACGCAGAGTATTAGCATTGTAGCTGAAGGTTCTATAAATGACCCATTGCTTCTGTAGGCAGTACTATGTTTCCTCTTAGTGAAGAAAAATGAATTTAGTCCCATCCGAAAGATGTAAAAATAACAGTTGCTCATTTGCTTACTGTGCCCAACATAAGTAGTAGCACATCACGTCTGCTCTTGCTTTGTTGTCTTTGTGATTCTGTGATCCCAATAGCTCTCTATTAAATAAACTACAAGCTCCCTGTACTTTCAGAGCTGAAGTCCTCTAAGTTGGGAATTGAACTGCATTTATTACCAGAAGATAATGAGAGGTCTTTTATCTTGCTGTCATGGCTTTTGAAATCATACAGCTTTCAAAACATGCACATCCTTCAGCTTCTGTGAGAGTCCCCTCCAATGAGTATAAAAACCAGTGAGAATGGAGCGTAAGAATGCTTATATGATCCAAGTAACCTATTTCACTCTTTTTTCCACTGTACAAAGCTACAGACACCTTTCTCCAGATGTAGGTTGGCAACTATGCTGAGTTTCAAACAAATTGAAGTTAATTCTTCTTCTTCCTCACTTGCACAGCTTTTTATTATCACAAAGTATTTTTATTTGCATTAGGCCAAGATTGTGTGAACATTTGCTTCATATATATCCACTAGAAATATTGTACCAGAAAATAAGCGATTGTAGAAACACAGAGGCAGGTTACAATATTAAAGAAAATAAATAAAAATGCTGTCTAGTTAGAACAGAATTTTATTTTATTTTATTTTTTTTTCCAAAAAGCAAAGGATTTTTTTTTCTAGCCAGCTCAACTTAAATGTGTAGTATATAGTTTATATAATCAGCTGTTACTCATATATACTAAGTGCTTTGAGGAATGATGTTTAGATAAAGAAAGTGATACAACTTAAATTGCATATGCATCTACAACTAATTTGCATGATGTGAAATTTCTCATGATTCATAGGTTCTAGGTATAAACTCTGTTGTGTGATGCATGCAGGCTGAATGATGGAGTTTTGCAGGATTGGACACAGGCAAAATTAGAATGAAAGTGGTGATGAGCAAAGAATGTATTGAGGGCAGACAAAGGAATACCTGCTGCATCTGTGTTTCTATAGGCTCTGTAAATCGTAATACAGCAGGTCACACTAACAGGCAGCAGGTAAAATGTATCAGCTGGAAGTGCTATGTGCTGGCCTGTGACTGCAGGGTTGCATTTCACATGTCATCCCACGCACAAAACGTGTCCTTTGTTCCTGCTTCTGATCTGATATCAGATGTTATCTATTGCCTGAGGTCAAACACTGCATTTTTCCAACAACATTTGAAACAATTTCTTGCTATCTATGGTATAATGATAGATAGTTAGTGCTGCTGGTTAAATACACATTTAATATCTTTTTCACATTTAATAATATTTTTTTATAACCTAGAAATGTTCACTGTTCTCTTCTGCAATAGACTGTGTTGTGTATCTACCAAATCATGAAAGCTGTTGTTACCCACAATATGTGCTTAACTTTCTGTCTCCGGTAGCTGCAGCTGTGTATAAAATATGTAGTAATTTACAAATTGTGACTTAGAGCTGCTTCATGATATAGTCACTTTTGTTTAGAACCTTTTCGGTTACAATCACAACTTCCTAAGTGGCATTGGATGTGTGGGTGCAATATTTAAAGAAACCCTGGAAAAAACAATCTACTCTGTGTTAGGAATAGTTTTGAAAAAGATTAACTCCACGTTTCCTGTTTCCATAGGAAAATATACTGCTTGTGAATATCTGCATTAGGTGTTCTGTAATTCCAAATGTGTAACAGCGGAATATAAATCTACATCTTTATGTTGTGTAACATTCTGTTTATTTATTATTCTGTTTCCTTTAGGTACATTTAAAATATCATATGATGGAGTTGTCCTGCTTAACATAGAACCTACCAGTGGAGCAGTAGAGCCAAAATCTATAAAGAAGGTTAAGGTGGATATATGCACAGATGTACCCAGAATCATCAAAGAAGTGATAAAGTGAGTGTATGACTGAAGAAATCCAGCTCTATAAATTACGTTTTTTGTCTGCCATTTATTCTGGTCTTTATTACGAATTTTTATCTAAAAAAGCTAAGCTCCTAGGTGTCAGTTGCTTTCTTCCACATTTATTTTTATTAAATTAATTTGATCATTATTATCTCCACAGAAGAGTAATGCATAAATTGTGTACCTGGCTGTGTAATTTAAGATCTCTCGTAAGAGACACAGCCTCCTTCATATGATATTTTCTTTGGTTACTGAGTTTCAACTTTTTGGTTGCAAGAGTGTCATGCTTTCTGCCTTTCCTTTGGTCCTTTAGTGTTTTGTGGCATTGTCAAGCATTCAGGCAGGGACAGCAGCAGTTCTTTTATGGTTATTCGTATCAACATCTAGCCCCAGTTGCCTAAGAGAAAATTACTAAGTATATGCCCAAACTGATATCTAGATGCAAAGATTCTCAGAAATAAGAGCAGTCCTATGTTTTCAAACATTTTAAAAGGGGGAGAAATTTAAAAAGCTCCCCAAAACTTCACCATGTAATGTGCGATTCTTCTTGATTGGTAATATTCCTGCTAAGTATCAAATAGTCAAGTACCTGCTTTATTTTCTGTTGTGCTCTTTCTTTCCTCCGCCCATCTTAGTTTATCTATGGAAAGTCAGTGATTTACATGCTCTTATTTGGTTCAGCTTTGCATAGGTTCTAATATAAACCAATCTGATTATTTATAAAACTTTTCTACTTTACCTATTGCTGCTTGCGACTCTTACTGACAGAGTGGAGTTGGATGGTCATGGCTGCACTGAAGTATGGATCAAAGCTGCTGTGGTTGAACAAGTTCTTAAGGTCCTAGGAGTGTCCCGTGGAAATATATTGGAATGCATTAACTTTGGACCAGTTTACTTTGGGTCTTCAAAGACTGAACAAGTATCTTTATACAATGAAAGTCCCGAGTGTATGGACTGGGTAGCAGTACTGGAAGACGATGCTGTTGGAGGAGAAATGGTAAGAAACTGTTCTGGTTTTTATTTTAGTTGAAAACTTGTTTTCATTTCTGCTTTTGCATTTTTTGTTTCTTAACATTCATCTTCTAGTAGTCTTTACTATGTCATGCAATGATTTAACCCTAGAATTAAATTTTTCAGATATTTCTGTTTCTCTATGTGACATCTTAACCTTAACAATATTAAGTATGTTCTCTCAGTGTGGGTTTTTTGTATTGTTTTGCTGGTTTTTTTTGAACTGTTTTGTGTGTCCTACTGGTTTTCTTATCACTTAGTAGGAGTGTAGGATTATATTTTTGGAGTAAGAGTAGGAATCTATTTTGGTATTCTAAGATGTTAAGCGTCTGTGGTTTCACTTGTTTTTCTCAGACAGTGAAATCATCTGAGTGAGCATCATCTTTAAAAAAGGGAATTCAAAACATTGACATGAAATTGGTGTTTAAAAATTGGTTAATTAGCCATGTGATATGTAACTATGTCTGTGCTATTATTACTTTATGTCTTTCTCCTTATTGTGAAAGATATGAAAATGTATGTGTATGAAAAAAGCGCCCAACCAAACACAAAAGTGGAAGTAGAACAGGCTGAACTATTCTACATTTTGATTATTTTTTAGGGGACAGATCTTCAGAGAAGTGCAGATGCTGGTTTACAAGACTTAAGCCTCAAAAATACAATAAAAGATGTAGATGTTTCCACCTTGATCTTGTGCACTCCCAATCAAGGAACCTTGCTCCCTTATGAGAAATCTTTGGTTACACTGTGCTTTAGTCCAAAGTGAGTGAGTAGCCCAAATTAAACACACACACAGAGCGGTTGATTGGTCCAAACTATTCTGTAAAGAACAGTGTTAGAAAAAATAATTTAAAGTTAACGTGTCTGCAAATTTTTTTCTGAATGAGTTCTTATGTATTTATGTCTGTTAAGTTGCTTGGCATGATTCTACAAATAAGAAAACAAAAGTCTGAAGTGATTATCTGGGATATGTTTTATAATATGTTAAGGATGTATTTGAACCAAGAATTGGTTAAACTTGTTTTGCAAGAACAATAATTTTATTAGATTTTGACAAGGGATCTAATTGCAGCTCCCATTAAATACGCTGAATCTCTAAAGATTGTTGAGAGATTTCTACGTTGTCAAATTAAGTGCCTTTCATTAAAAAGGCAGATTTATTTCATACAGTTATACTATATGTGCAGCATTATGAAATAATGTATTATATTTCATCACCAAGAGACTGAAACATTTTGTAGAGCTTTTATTCCATTAAAAAAAAGCATAAAGGAATATTTCTTCTTTGGATAATGAAAATAAAAAGAAAATGTGCCCTTGCCATTTTTCTTTACTTAAATTCTAATTATAAGTGATTATTATGCATGTAGGTCTGTTAGGTCAGATAAGTGATTATTATGCATGTAGGTCTGTTAGGTCAGAAAACTGGTGTAGACTGGAAAAGATATCAAATGACTAGTAAAATAATCACACAGGTATTGTTGAGCTTAAATTTGTTACTTTTCCATTTTTTGAAAGGAAGTATAAAGATGATTTGTTCAAGCTGTAACCAACAGTAAAGAAGCCTGACTGGATGATGGAAAAATTAGTCCTGAATTTTCTTTTTTTGTGGGTTGGGGTTTAGTTGTTTGAGATTTTTTCCCCATCTTGTAATTAGAGATTGTGACTCTTACAGAAAATTTAGAAGGGACTTTGGAGTAAATGACTCATCACTGAAACAAGATTATGTACTGTTCCTGAGATTTGAAGCAGTTGGGAATAAAGATGGCTATCTGCAGGCCCTCAGTGACGGTGCCACAGCAGTCACAAGTATGTTATCAAAAATGTATAATCACCATCAGAAATGCATATATGGATGATTAAACTGTGTATCTTGGGGTTTTTTTTTAAATATTTGTTTTAAATTTCTTCATAATCTTAGCATTTCTATGGGAAACCTGTGTTTATTTTATTTATATCAATACAAATAAATTATTTTGACTTACATGTCTAGTGCTTTAGTGCCAAAAACAGTGAGTAGAAAGGAGAGAATAATGCTTGTCATGAATACATCTGCTGGTAGCAAACACCTTAGAGCTTAATTACAAGTGTAAATATTTGGAGGACATTAAAAAAAACCCAGCCCTTTGGCAAGTCACCAGCACTTTGGAAATAGCAGTTTTGTGTATTTTCAAGTGACTATGTGATTCAGCCTCAAATTTCTTAAGGAGAGAGTATTATCAAACAGCCATTATAAGTAAGCATGTCTGTGTTTATAGAAAATTGCATTATAAATCATATTGTATTATGGTATTATTTTGTGTATACAACCATACAACTACAGTATGACTTTCTGTTTGTACACTAATAGACATGTGAGGTTTTTTGTTTGGGTTTTTTTGTGTTTTTCTAATGCAGTGAATCATCCTCGTCACACGGAGTTAGCTTTGACAGGTTCTGGGCTTCCTGTCATGTTAACTTTTAATCCAGGACCAGTTATTAAGTTTATGGACTGTTTCCTGGGTGAACAAACACAAGTTCTGTGCACGCTCAAAAATGAATCAGAGTCCCTTCCAATAACATTCAGCTTCTGCAAGACCGCTAACTTTAATATATCTCCCAAAAAAGGAAAAATAAAAAAAAAATGTGCAAAGGTAATTAACTCTTTCTTTTAGTTTATGTAGATGTGCAGATTAATTTACAGTGATCAGCAGTGGAATTTCTTGAAAGTAAACCAGAACCGTTTAATTACAGTAGCCATAATGTTTAATATCAACCGAATATTTAACTTTTTTCTCCTTATGTAGTCTTTTAGTGCTCTTTCCTGTAGTCCAGGAAGCAACAAATGTTATTTTAAATTTGGAAAAAATAGTTGTAGTATTAAGGAAAATTTACCCACCTTTTTCCTGGCTTTATGTTTTTTTGTATTTTACTGACTTGAGAAAATTGGTTTGTACTCAAACCTTGGCAGGATTCTTTTAATTTCATTCAGTAAATTAACATAACATATCTATTAGTGAAAGAAACTTGGTCAAATTGAAGTCAAATACGGAGACATTTATGATTTCACAAACCTGTAACTCCAGGCGTGTAGAGAAAAATTTGTCCCAGGAGTGAGCAAGTGAGACTTTGTGGTGTTGTAATGTGTAGCAGTTTTATATTTCCTTATATTGCTAATGTATGTATGGTAGTTGGCATATTCTAAAAGCTCAGCTTTGAACACCTCTCTTAGAAGTAAGTGTGGAGGGAAGTGACTCAATTAAACATAGAGTTACACGGAACTTTTCTTTGTTTTTCTGCCTCATATGTCTCATTATGACTTTTCTTTTCCAGGATGTGATATTTTCATTTTCTCCACATCAAATAGGAACACTTAAAGTGAAGCAAGTTGTTGATATCATTGGTACAGGAGTAGAGGAAAACAATTTACAGCTTTCAAAGACAAAATCCTTTCACCAAATATATTTGAGTTTTATTGGTGTGTGCAAATCTAAACGAAAAAACATTCTATTCAAAATTAATCCTGGTAAGATGCTGAAAAGATAAGTGACAAGTGATAAAATGTTTTAAAAGTACATTTTTAACATTTTAAAATAGAAGTTTTGACTATTTTTAGTTTGTTTTTTAAAAAAATAATATTTCTTTGAGAGTTGGAGTTGCTCGGTTATATGACATATATCCATGTGAGTAGAAAAGAATGGCTAAAATAATGGTAAATTCACTCCCCCCTCATATTTTAACAAAAATTGAAATCTTAAAGCATATTTTTTCATCATAGGACTATTTAACTTTTATAAATCAGAAAATGAAGGCTTCAGGTTTTGCAGCAATGCCATTACACAGTATGTTTCAGTTTTAAGTCGAGAGATGGGTAAAGCACAGAAAAGTTAGGAAAGATAACAGGGTATTTATTGATTGATAGTTGCTCCTGCCAGATGAATTTGCCAGTTAATACAGCCTGCTACCTGTCCCATGTCCATTGACTCTTCTCATCCTGTAAAGCATATGCCAGCATAAAGAATACTTCAGGATATGAAATAATTAATCTCTATTTTGTTCTTCATGTTCCTAACATGCCCCGTGAACTGAATGAAGCTTCTTGCAGACTCTGTCGCCATAGGCAGTGGAAGTTCTTATTGCTCCTATAGTTTGGAGGATGGAAAGTAGGGGTTTTTTTGTAGCCACTTGTGAGTAAAGTAAGGCTACAGTGGGTAAACCCAATATATTTAGTTTCATGTATTGATGTGTTTGCAGGTGAGGGAGGGAGGAAGGGGGCAATTAAAGAATGGATTTTTTAATTTATAGCTGTTTTAAATGTGTATCTTTAGGTAGGAGAGGTGAACAAACATATGTCCCAGTTTCTGTCATAATTTTTCTCTTTAACTTTAATGTGTAAGTGCTTTTCTAAAACTAGAATGCAAAAGATTTGAGCTCTCTTTTCTTTTGTGGTAGCTTGGGAGAGTTCTTTGTCAAAAGTCATGCCTGTCTCTGCAGCCCTTAAGATAAACTTTAGGACACTACAGACAGTGTTATGACAGAGGCAGCGCTGAGTGTTTGGTCACGCGCGTGTGCAAAACAAAGCATCGCAGCCAGACATAGGAGTAGTGGCTTGGGCTCTAGTATTGGTTTGTCTGTGATCTAGGGCAGGGAAGGTGGTTGGCTGTTAGTATGGTCTGAATGTCACCTTGTCGGAGGAAAACATAGTGGGATGGGTGATGGTTTGTTGAGCTGCTGATGGACCAATATAAACTAAGAAATATTTTTCTAATACTTTGAGTTTTGTTTAGAAAGTACAAGTGTATGTAACATGTTTTATTTGGATTTTAAGGTATAACACCAATGATTTCCAATGCAACTGGACAGTTTGTAGCTGATGGTTTAGGACAGTGCGCTGATACAGCACCTGTGGCAATACTTAAGTCAACCCAAACACAAATACATACTCACCAGATTAACAGGAATTGTAAGGATGATGCATTTATAGCTTTTCCTAATGATCGCGCAGCCAGCATTCGGCCTAGTGAATGGAATAAAAAGTACAGGTAAAAATTTATGTGAATATAATATTTAAAATGACACATTTGTGCACACTGTATAGTAGATCAATGTTGGTTACTCATATGACAGTTTGCTCTTTTGGATTTTTTTAAGGCTGAAAGGTCTTTAAAATTCATTGCATTCTACTTAACCTTGAGCCTCTTGCACATAAATTTCTTGAGTTGCTTTTCTTATGTGAAGCTACAAATGTAGCTATTACAGTTTCAACATTTCATTTTTATGGTTGCCTTTACAAGGTCAAATATTAATAATCAACTGTGATAAAAAGAATGTTTGCAATGAATTATATATAGAGCAAAATCAATATGTTTTCATTTTAACAAGACCCAGAATCATTTTCCACATGTAGTGAAACTACAATTCTTTTTACATATTTAGGACTATTTTCACAAAGACTGAGAGATATAATTATATAGATCCAGAGTTTTCTTATACTGAATGTGAACGACTGTCAAAAGAAGCACATAAGGAATACTACACAGAATTCATTTCTAGCTTAAGACAGCGTCGTTTACAGAAAGATGCTGCTAGGTAAGACTTGTTTAAATACATACTTTTGGCTCATATGAAAAATGTGTATATATGTGCAGAATTAATTTAGTGGCGCCAATCATATACCTAAGCGTTTCAGCATGGGATGAATTTATGGTTTTGGGACCTTCATTTGTAAGGCATTCAAAACCTGTTTTGTTCAGATGTTCATTTAGACGCTTAGAGATCACTTCCTGGGTAAAATGTAGGGATGGAGGCATGGAATTTGAAATTAAACTTAAAATGATCTTAAAATAAGATGCCAAGTTTCAAGAAGAGTTGGTTACGGTTAATAGAAAAAATGTAGCATTGGTGTTGGTGGATTTTCTTTTCTTTTTATATAATAAATTATACATATTTCCAACTAGTGTGTCTAGCTCACCCTAAGTGATGGATCCAGTATGTGAATTATGATAACTTCTGGAATAAAGCACAGAAGATTAAAGGATTGTATTGGTCTTCTAGCCTTATCTTACAGTAAATTCTCACTTCGTGAGTTTGTGTATGTGGTTGGTATGCTGTGGAGCAAAATAATGGAAAAGCAAAACTGACAGCTCTGCTACTTCTGAAAGTTTTTATTAAAAAGAAAAAACCACAAACCTAAACAACCTGTAAAGCCTCTAAAGCAAGAGAAGTAATACCTTCAGAGTGTTCTTTGGAAGATGCATTATTTAAAAATTA
Organism: Rhinoptilus africanus; assembly: GCA_013400135.1. Classification (NCBI taxonomy): domain Eukaryota; kingdom Metazoa; phylum Chordata; class Aves; order Charadriiformes; family Glareolidae; genus Rhinoptilus; species Rhinoptilus africanus. The sequence goes on from VXBO01009106.1 coordinate 283,199, forward strand.
ATAATGCCAGTGGATTTTTCTTATAATCTCCATTTACCTTGTCTGAATTGTGATGTATATACACAGAGCAAAGCCTGCAGAGCTGGATTTATTTTATTTTTAGGTATGTGCATAATGTATGGCTTTTTTGAAAGGAGCTGATGTTTTATATTGGGTGAACTCTTGTTTGTATGACCATAATGGATATATTCAGGGTATGTTGCATGAGGAGCAAGAACAGAAAGACAGAAAGGAAAATTTCACAATTACTGATGAATTTTTACTATTAGTATCAAACATAGTAATAATTTTCTGCATACTTGTTATGAAACATCTGTGTAAGATCTCTGGAGATTTCAAATTGCTTGGTTGCAGGTGAAATTGATTGATTGGTCTCAAACTTTGATGAGGAAAACTTAATTGCTCTAAAAATTAGGCTATAAGTGGTCCATTGCATACATATACAGTTAAAGGATCCTTTGTAATCTTGGCATTTACTAACTTTTAAGTGCTTGACTTTACAACTTAATTGTTCTTTAAGAGGTGTTTTCGAAAATGATACAGTATTTATATTTTGGTAGCCATAATGCTTGCAACCTGTTTAGCTGAGCAATTTCCACAAATATGCAATAGATGTTAATCCTTCCTGAAACATTACAAGAAAAAACTTTTCAAGGCATTTTCTGTACTTGAGGGTTTTTTCCATAATGAAATATTCCTACTTAAATTGTTATTTGCTATGTTTAAAAACCTTAAGTGGTTTAGTATGTAGAACATGGAATGCTTAAACTTCTAGATTTCCATATTCTTTTTTTCCCCTCCCTTATAGGCAATTTCATATTTACAATAATTCTGTGAACATAGGCCTTAAACCAGCTGAAGGTCTTATGTCACCGAAGATCTCAATCACAGATTTTCACAAGGAGAAGCTACAGTTCAAAATGCTTCCTTTAGATGAGAATTGCCTATTAACTAGTCGAAAATTGGCAGAAATTGGTTCTAAATCTTCAGTCAAGGAAGTAAGTTAAATACTTGACTAGTAATGTAAGCATAATGAATTTACCATATAAAAAAAGCATAAGAATTTTGATCCTGCTCTGAGATGTCTTGTGCTTATCACAGATTCGGAGTGGTCTTAGTGCTGTGCCATCTTCTACTCAAGAGAAGGAAGATTCTAATCTAACCTTAACATCCAAGCAGCTTCATCAGATACTCATTGGTAAGATTTTTAATTTGGTTACTAAATACAGTTGTTATAAAAGCACTTATTTATGGTAACACAATTTATGTTCATAATTGCTCACCTTAAATAGAAAAGAGCTTAATCTGGTGTCAGCTTGATATCTATAGCAGTGTTTAACTAAAGCTTTGTACTCCTCAGAAAATACTGAGATATGATTCGGTATGGACATGTGAAAGGAGAGCTTCCTTCAGGACTGCTCATACTACTACTACAGTGTCTTATAGAGAAATATACCCTTATGTCTTTTTATTGGGTAGTATCTGGACTTTATTAATATCAGCAAGACTCATGGAAGTATTCAGAATGTTGCTGGGAATCAACAGGAATACCCCCAAAAATTAAAACTTCAGGATCTTCCTTCAGAATAATTTCAGTGATTTCAAAATAAATGCTGTGATGGGGAGTAACGCCTTCTAAAGTCTCTGAGGGACTTGTCTGTTAAAAACACTTGGTACTAAAACTGGTCTATTTTAAAGTCAAATTTTCTTCAGTATAATTATTTAGCAGCAAAGTGAAAATTTTAACTACTTTCTGGGCTTTTTTTATTTTCAGTAGAGACAGAACTTGAATAGTGTAGCTGTGTATACTGATACACTTAGGGAAATGTAGAATAAGATAAACATATTCATAAAAAAAGTACTTAGAGTTTTGAAAGATGTTTGATTAGTGCCGTGATCACTAAAGTTTGCAGACCAGCGTAAAAACTGGGGATAGCAGTAAATAAAGTAATGAGATAATTCTGTCGCCATCAAATTACATGTGTTATTAGACCAAGTGGTCACAGATCAGGGAGCAAACAAACAGGTTAAGAATATAAAATCTCAGTGAATTTCTGTTTGTCTAGCCATTTAAATATCTGATTAATAAAAAGAAGTATTTATGATTATTAATAATGACTGTAGTAATTTGCACATTGCTTTTCCTATTTTAATAGCTGGCTAACACAAAATTAAGTGTTGGTACTGGCTTTTGAGTTCTTCTACTGAAAACATTCACAGAACATACGTAGTATTCACTTCCAAATTGTAGTGTGAATTTATTCTGCTACAGGATTGTTCTAGCTGACTAATTCTGTAATTTAAGGAACTAAAATGTTTTGATCATAGTGTTTTAGTAGTTGTACTTTCTTACATTAACTTTTACTTTTTAACGTTGATTGTATTTCTTATGCATTCCAGGTCCTTCTACTATGGATTTTGGTGATGTTTGTGTGTATTCTACAACAGCCAGAAAACTGCACATCATCAATAACTTGTTAGTTCATATATGGATACAAATTGAGATTGAAATTGATGAATTACAGCAGACGAGTCCATTGTCTCAGGTCGTGCCTCCTCTTACAAAGACTCATATTCCAATTGTATTCGAGACAAACACCCTTGGAACGTTTAAAAGGTAAGGCTTCTTATATTTGTCTTGATTTACATATTTTCTTTGCAGTAGTAAAATAAAAAAAATAACGGGACTGGTTTAAACTCAGTGTAGTTATGGTAAGTGTTAATTGTGTACACTCATCTGTGGTGATATTGCAAAGATTATGCATGTTGCAAAATTTTGCTAGCATAGTAACGATTCTAAGGGTTTAAGAAAAGCCAAAAAACCGTCCTGTCAAAAGTCCACATAGCCACAGGTATATCAGGGAAAAAAGTTTGCTATTACATTGGATTTGTTAGGAGATTTGGGAAAATACCATGCTCTTTCCAGCATAGTGTTGCATCACTGCATCTATGCTGAGATCTTTTGATGCACCTTAGGGGTAAACGCATAGGGAAATTGTTTTCTGGCCTTCTGATAAGGGGATTAAACTCTCCCTTTACTAATGATATTAACATTGACTGTATGAGGTTGATTATCCTTTGGGATGATCTTCACTTTTGATGTGATTTAAGTTGTATGCAAAAAAAATTGCGAATTCCTTTTACTTGTCAGTCTTAAAAATTGAGTGTGAACATACAGTTTTGTTAAGTGTTTTCTTGGTAATGATTATACTTCACATAAATTTTATGCTGAATACAACATAATAAATCAAAATATTGAGAAATGCATATTTTTATGTTACAGGTCTTTCACTTACACAATAAACAACCAACACCGTGGGCATGTGCTGGTAGTTGCAAAAGCAGTGTCTGTTGAACTTGAGCTGTCTGCGAGGGAAGTGATTTTAAATCCTGTTCCTGGCTACCTGGCAGGGACAGAATTTAGGACAACTGTCAGGGTATATAATCCCAGAAACTATCCTGCTGAGTTTATTTGGAAACCTATTATTACAGGTAGAAGAACTGCATTTTCTATACAGCCAGCCAAAGGTACAAGTACAGTTTGTGTGCACGTATCTTAAATGTCAATAATTTTAAATAAGAGAAACATTCAGTTGGTGTTATAAGCTGTATTTTTTAAATTAAAGTCAATATCAGTATATCCCAAAAGTGGCATCAGATCAGAGTGTTATTGACAGCACTCCCTGTGTAAGCCCTGTCCTGAGCGTATACTGGGTCCAGTTTGCTGTTTCTATGTCTAGCCAGCAGTGCTTACCTAACCATTTTTCTCAGCACAGATTGCTGATATTTCAAAAGTGAGGAAGCTATTGAATGGCAGTTAGCAGTGTCATACAGCTCGTCAGGACAGGAAATTTTCCAAAAGTGCTGTATGAATTAAGCTGCTAAGAAGTTGAGAGTGACACAAATGGAATTCAATCTGGGATTAGTTTCCACTTGCATTATGGATCAGTATTTGTTAGAAGTGTGTGAGACATCAGTTTTTACCTTCTCTCCTTTGAAAGACAGTGTTCTGCAGGAGTATATTGGAGCTTCATTATTAAAGAACTAGCTGCTAAGTGAATTGTCATTACACAGTTTAAACAA
>VXBO01009181.1:0-61912 GCA_013400135.1 Rhinoptilus africanus
CTCTCTTAGTTTACATATAAAGTAATTTTCTTCTTATAACCCTACTTATAACATAAAGTCCTTTGCTTTCATTTGATGCCGTACCGTGTTGCCACACTTCCTTCCTTTTTATTCCTTGTCATTTAGCTTGGTTCAAAGATGTCCACACTGCAGCAGGTACACTCCTGAAGGTATTGTGGCCCAAAGTTAAGTCCACGCTGGAGAAGGTACAACTTGAAGCATCTGTGTCCATGGATAGGCCATACTGGAACACCTCGGTGTCTGTGAATGTGAATAAGTCCACATTGCAACAGGTTTACCCCTGAAGAGATGGTGGCCTGCAGTTAAGACCATGACGCAGAAGGTACATGTCTAGGAGATGGTGGCTGTAAGGTAAGGCCCTGCTGGAGTAGGTATACCTCTGAAGAGGCTGTGGCCCATTAAAAAGTCAACACTGGCACAGGAGTTCATTGTCGTGTTAAACCCTATGGCTTGATCCAAAGTGACCAAATGTGGACATGGTAATTGGATATACCTTTAGATTGTTGTAACCCATGGTTTGAGTTGTGTATTGTAGGAAATACAATAGCAGGTACCAACTGAACCAATGGAGGATAAGCCTCACAAGAAACAGTGCAAGTGCAACAGGTACCTGACCTGAAGTGGCTTTAGAACCCAATAACTCCATGGAACACACCACCTCTCCTGTCCTCAGTGATCACTATAACAGATGTAGCCCAAAGTTATGGACTAAATGAACTTAANAATGAAAATATTGTTAAAAATACCTGACTTGATCTGCTTTTCCATTTGGTACTTTTTCACCTTCTATTAATATAACATGTCCAGTTCTGGTATTCATAACTTAAGAAGTAGGTTGTTAAGCTGGAGATGATTCAAAGAAAACCCTCAAGACTAATGATAGTATTGGGGAAAAAGAGTGTGGGAGTATTCACGAAGCTAATCCCTTTAGGATCACACAGTAATAAATGGAAAAATATTATTGGACCAATGTCCAAGTCCTGTTCTGAAACTACCTCTGAGAAAGATAGTGTTGAAAAGAGTAGAAATCTAGAGATTATTTCCTTCTGTAATTTAAGTTAACTTCTGTGGATTTCTTTCCTGGTATTGCTGTAGGAAACAGTTATGTGACAAGAGAAGTTTTTTGAATCTAGAAAAAAAAATTATAATGAAACCAAAGGTCTGGAAATTGAAACTTCAAAAATTCTGCATATTTTAAAGTTTAGAAATTAACTACTGGAAAAGTTTACAAAAGATTGCTTGGCACTTCATCACTAAAAAAAAATTAAAATCAAGACTAAATTTTTTCCTGTGAGATATATTCTCGCTTAAACCGAAATCAGGACATGAAAGTTGCTAGGAAGTCAGGTTACGTGGTCACAATTTCCTTTTCTGATTTTATGGGTCTCTAATGTTCAGAAATTTCAGTTAGAAACACAACTTCATTTCAGTCTAGTAAAGAGACAGCTACCACTGTCCTGCCCAGCCCAAACCACAACATATGAGCTGGTAAAAATCTGGGATCTAGATGCATACTGTTTTGAAAATTTCAGACTTAAACAATAAATCATTAGTTTTATGAATCTCAAAGAAGTTGATCAACAGTAATAAAAAAGAAACTACTTTCCAAGCAAATATTTCAAGGTCTAATAAGCCATAATGTAGATGTACTTATGATATTTAAATTTAAAAATAAAAGAATCAAGAAATAAATACATTTTTAGAATCAGCAGGAGAAGAACATTTTCAGACAGTTTAATAACTGTTGAATGATATTTAAACACTGAGAATGTTAGGCCCAGATGGGCATGCTGTGAACTATTCATAATGTTAAATGCTAATATTCATAAAACAACAGCTTTCACTCTTTATGGCTTGAAATACATAAAACTGTTGCTGGCCTATTATTGTTTCTTTCATTTGTGAACCTTGAAGAGGCTTCAATTTTAGCAGTTAATAGTATATTAGCAGAGAATTTCCCCCATCTGTCCTATTTTTAACATGCAGTAAAGTCATAAGTGCCTAAAATGTTAAGATTAGTGACTTGTGTGGGCTTGAGATACAAGAGATGAGTATTGTGTCATTGCTCAAAATGCAGTATAAGCCATCCATGCCAAAAAATTGGGACAATGTGTTCATGCATTTTCACATCACGGAATGAACACAACCAACACATATACCAAGCCTCAGCATACTGCAGTGTGGGGTACTGCTGCTTTAAAGGACAGTATTTCCTGAAAATCTGTGTGAAGTACTGTGAAGCACCTATTACTGTGCACAGTCAAGTAGAACAACACCCAAAATAAAGCAGGTCATGGTAATATTTTTAAATGGTGGGTGAGCACTAAGTGTTACTTTATTCACACTGCCTCTTTAACAAGGAAGCAAAACACAGTGCAAGTGAATCAGAAGAGGCTAGAAAATACAATTTTCTTGAAAAAAAGAAAGTAGGGTGAACCAAAATTATCTTTACCTGCATGTTGCTCAAAACCATAGTTCTGCTTATTGTGTTAACTGCATGTGCAGCCTGGAGATCACTAATCATACATTAAAGCAAATAAATACAAAACTTACTTTGCAGTGGCAGGAGGTGAAGGTTAGAGGGCATTGATTTTTATTTCAGTGAAAGACCTAAATACCTCCAGTCTTAGCTGAAAAATAAAATTAAAAAATCTCTTTCTACTGGAATGATTTATGGGAGGCATATCTGAGTTGTTTTGTATATCTCCATTTCCCTCTGTGGTCTCAGTTCCCAAAACAATCTGCCTCTCCAATGATTCACCTCACTGCATCATGAAAAATGCAATCTGGTCAGAAAGCTCAATCCAGCTGATTGTGAAGACAGGCGACAACAAAATTAGACTAGACTAGACTAGAATGGAGCAGAATATTTCAGTTGGAAGGGACCTGCAACAATCATCTAGTCCAACAGCCGGACCAATTCAGGGCTGACCAAAAGCTAAAGCAGGTTATAAAGCGCATTGTCCAAATGCCTCTTAAACACTGACAGGCTTGGAATATCAACCACCTCTCTGGGAAGCTTTGAACCATTCCCATATCCCACTGGATACCAGGAAGAAAAACTCAGCACTGCGAAGAGCAATGAGGTCATCCCTCATCCTCTGTTTCACGAAACTAGGCAATCATTTAGCCGCTGCTCATGGGACATACCTTTCAGCCTGTTCACCAGATTTGTTGCCCTCTGGAGACATTTCAAGGACCTTCACAGCCTTCCTAAATTGAGGAGCCCAGAAAAACCTCACACTTCACTGATGATGAGGCCACAGCAACGTTGAATACAGTGGCATAATCATGTCTTTTGACTGACTAGCTGTACCGTGTTTAATGCATGCTAGGGCACACTGCTAACTCATATTGAGCCTGCTGCAAATCCTCAGATGTCTTTCTGCAGGGCTACTCTCTCTCCAGGACTCTCCCAAATTTATACTTGTCCTCTGTGTTACTCCATTTTAGAAAACATTCCTGGCAGTGGTGGGATTCGAACTCATGCACCTCAAAAAGATTGGAACCTTAATCCAGCACCTGAGGCTGCTTGGCCACACAACCCTGATAATAAGTCTCTCTCTGTCTCCAGCAACTGTATCTCTCAATCAATATTCAAATTTTCACAGGATGCTTTAAAACAAATAATCCCCATCCATTACTTAAATATGGTAGGAAAAGGAACCAATAACGGCTCATTCTATAGGTAGAGGTAGACACACCTTGCAGTGCACCACATATTTCTGGTCCTGCCATTAGCTCTCAGGGAACATCAGCTGGAAAGTTCTACAAATATCTCTTTCCCTGTGAACCTATGATGCTTTTCCAAGAAAGGAAAGGTTAATGGTATATTTTTGGGAGGAATGTGTGTTGATTTTACATTCAAATTTATATTTTCACATTGTTGAGTGTAGTAAGACTGGGGCAATGAAACATCTGACGCTTCATGCAGACACAGTGATTGCAGTGTTCACATAATCTACTTTAGGCCTCTAGCAGATGCAATTTGGAGGACCAATGTTAAGTACCAAAGTTCCCTAATGAATGAATGAAGGGACATATGTTTATGTATCAAAGCAAGTCAAGACACCAAAATAAGATGCCTGAAACAGGGAATGAAGGTACTCTGCTGCTATGCAATATGCGTAGAGAGAGCTCCTAAGTGTTTATGCATTAATCTGTGATGCCTGTAGAGCATGGAATTCAAGGGTTGTGTTTTATGATCATTTTTCCAGGGACAGTTCAACTGAAACATATATTACAGATTGTTTTGATTCTACTTGGTTCAGATGTTACAGATTGTTTTGATTCTACCTGAAAGGAGGCTGTAGAGAGATGGGGACTGACCTCTTCTCCCTGGTGACAAGTGATAGGACAAGAGGAAACGGGTTCGAGTTATGCCAGGGGAGGTTCAGATTGGATATCAGGAAACATTTTTTCACTGAAAGGGTTGTTAAACATTGGAATAGGCTGCCCAGGGAGGGGATGGATTCACCATCCCTGGAGGTGTTTAAGAAAAGGGTAGATGTGGTACTTAGGGACATGATTTAGAAGTGGGGTTTTTTTTGTCAGGTTAGGTTAATGGTTGGACTTGATGATCTTAAAGGTCGCTTCCAACCTCACCAATTCTATGATTCTATGATTCTACTTAAATACTTTGATACTTATAGAGTTACTTTCCTGATTCTGATATTTTCCGGTGCTATTTTTGCTCTCCATGCCCTTCTGCCAAGTAGACAATGTGTTGTCAATAACTAGGCAATAATACGTGTTCCAGCAACTTGAACAAACTGGGTGTCCTGGTTCTGGCGGGGATAGGGTTAATTCTCCTCAGGCTCGGCAGGGACACAGGTATTCCATCCCTTGGGAGCAATGCCCACCCTGAGCTGCCGGGGGAGGGAGCAGGAAATGGCTGCTTGGAGCGGGCTGGGGGTCCCGGGTCTGAGCGGGGAGCCGCAGCTCTGTGATCGCGTTTGTCTATCCCTCTATTTCCTGTTATTATTTTTGTTGTCTTGTTACCTTTGCTGTTCTGTTAAATTGCCTTTGTCTCAACCCATGAGTTTTGCCTTCTTCTTACGATTCTTCCCTGTTAAGGGGAAGCTAGAGCGAGTGGCGTGTGGTTCTTTGTTGCCGTCTGAGGCCAAACCACGACTCTGAGTATATATATGTATATATAACCTATACAAAAGCTGGATGATGTAATTCTTTTTAACCTGTTAGAGTAAGGACTGTATACCACAAAATCATTCCAAATATTGGATATATTATATATACTTATCAGGGGTAGAGTATGCCTATGCTGCATTTAATATTGTAGATTTGTATTATGAGCCAAATTTTTCTTAGTCCTTCACAGAAACTGAGACAGCATCAGTAACAATTTAAGTCTCTTAGAACATGTGCAACATGAAGAACCCTATATGGGTTATTTCTAACATTTACATGCTGATTCTGTATATATAGGTAATAGACCAACCTCCCCTGGACCTGATCTTCCCAGATGGGTAACCGTGTAGGGTTTGTCTGTCAAGTGATTCAAAACATATGACCCTTACTTGGAAGTGCTAAAAGCCAGATGTGTAGATTCCCTGACAACCTACTAACCTGTAACTTATGACAGTCTTCACAAATCATGTCCTCTTATCGTTGTGCTACAGTCAAGTGAGTATTTCTTTTTGTACAGTATCGATATGAGCTGTCTTGATGTTTATGGAATGGCATTGCTGCTGGGATTCACCCCCAATGCCTTGATGCACTCACAACCTAAACTGATACCATCTCTTTACCTGCCTTCAACAGTATTAGTTGTTCCTCCCTCTGTTAAGTAAATTTTGCATTTGATATTAACTGCTACATAATTAAGGTCTCTAAGGAACCATTAGTGAAAAAGATTTTGCAATATGCAAGTCAACCTAGTTTCTTCCTTACATGAAGAATTGTATTTCTACTCCTCTTCATTCAGGTGGACGCACACAGTTTATATTCTGCAGCTCTACAGTAAGTTTTTCCAGCTGTTTTCTCTTTGTATGCTTTTTTTAGATCATTCCCCCAGAATGCAGAAGCACAACGGAAGGCTTGCTAATATGGAGCACTCTATTCAATCAGGAAGTGCTTAATCAGATCACCCATTTTATCAGGTTATCTTCACAGGAGCTGGTGTGCATAATGATAATGTCAGTTATTAGAGACAGAAGCTATGGCGTTGAGTTATATTTGGCCAGTGTAATCTTTTAATTTTTCAAATATTTTATCTTTATGGACTTCATATTGCTAGTAGCCCCACTTAAGAGGGTAAGATGAAGTAGACCTCTTACAAGAACTAAAGACACGAGGGATAGTAATTAAGCCTCACTGGCGAAGCGATGTTTTTTTCTTGGGCCTTATATGCATCAGGCTTGATATGCCACCAGGGGAAAAATATCAAAGAGGACAATTCTATATGAAAAAATAAGTTAGATGTGGAAGAGGAACACAGTCTAGTTTAACACACAGGACATAAAGGTCCTGAAGAAGAGTGTACAAGAAGTTCAAATACATTAGTAATTTTGAGGGAAGGCTTGAGCACACCCAGCCATATAAGCAGTTTCTTGTGTTAGGATCATGGTATCATAGGGTAGGATCTTGCTATAATTTAAGGTGGAAGTGTCATGGAAGTGTAAGACCAACAAAGTATGTTCCAAAAATCAGTTTTAACATTGTCAGGAAAAAGGTGGAACGGTCAAACTGAACAGGGGTCTTGTATTACAAACCCTTTGGAAGACTCAACTTATTTACAGGCTCCAGAGTCAGCTGGGAACTACTACTACACAGCGTGTAACTAAACATAAGATTAGAATGCTGACTCAAAAAGCACAAACCACTCACCTGTAAGATGAGGACACTCAGTCCCCAGGGGAGCTACTTTGGGCAACATCTCAACCCAAAGGGAGGGCTTCTGATCAAAGACCCACTGCTCTGAGGAGAACTACTCAAAGGACGTCTCTGTCAGGGGCCCCATTCAGGGGTTGGATCTGAACTGTGGTCATCTATTGGTTGTGGTCATACATAGCTTTTATTGGTCGAAGGGTCTTTTAGGTAGCCTCATTGGCTGAGATGTTCTTTAGGGCTTGGGTATCAGGGGTACATGGCCAGGGGCTCTTTGCATATGTGACCAGCAGCTCACGGGTTTCCTGCCAAATGAGCCACGATGCCCCTGGCCCATATCATTAGACTCACAGGTGGATGGGGGTTGCTCCTGCCACAGGAAGGTGCCTGTGGAGATTTCTAGTCCAAATTGCTACTCAAAACAAGATAATGCCAATGGCTAGACCAGATTGTTCTGGATTTTATCCTGTTGGGTCTTGAAAACCTCCAGGGATGAACAGAGACTGCACAGTTTCTCTGGTGAAACTGCTTGCAACCAAGCTTCCACTCCTTGCTTCTGCAGAAGAAGTTTCTCCTTATATTCAGTACAAACCTTATTTCAACTTACACCCATTGCCTCTTTTCTTCCTTCCATGCACCATGAACAGGGTGCAGACCCTGTCTCTCGCTGCTCTATAACCTCCCCATAAGTACTGGGAGGCAGTTGTTCAGTCTCCTTGAAGTTGTCTCTTCTCCAGGCTAAACAAGACAGGCTTCTTTTGCTTCTCCTCACAAGGCAGGTGTTCCAACACCTACCTATCTTGGTGGCCCTTCAATGAACTTCTTACAATTTGTCAATGTCTTGTACTGGGGGCTGAAACTGTACACAATACTCCAGGTGCAGCCTAATGAGTGGTGAACAGAGGAGGACAATCCCTCTCTTTGATCTACCAGTTGTGCCTCTTTTAATATAGCCCAGGAGGCTGTTGGATTTCTTTTCTGCCAGGACATGCTGTTGGCTCATTTTCAGAAAGATGTCTGACAAGAACCCAAGCCTTTTTTCACAGAGTTTCTCTCCAGCTAGCCTGTTCCCAGTCTGTGTCACTGTTGGGGGTTCTTTCTTTCCATGTGCAAGTCTTCATATTTGGCCCTGTCGAAATTCATACGGTTCTTGCTACCCTATTCCTTCAGCCTATCCTTCTGTATGGCAGCCTTGCTCTCAAGCATATTGACTGGTCTTCTCAATTTGCTGTCATCTCCAAAGCTGATGGGAGTACACTCCCCTGCCTTTTCCAGACCATTGATAAAAACATTAAACACAACAGTGCCCATGTTAGACCTCCCTGGCACTCTATTTGTTACCAGCCTCCAATTTGAGTATGACCTATGTTATGACCTAATACCGACCGTTCTACTGAATTTTTACCCATTGGTTGTTCACTTACCCAGCCTTTAGTGTCATAAATTGCATGCAAGAACATGGTAGAAGAAAATGTTGACAGCCTTGCTGAAATTAATTTAAATGGCATCCCTCATTATTCCCTCATCTGTAGACAGTCACTTTATCACAGAGGCAACCAGGTTTGTCAGGCCTTTCGTCAACTCAGTAACCCAGTTACCACTTTCTTCTTCATGTGCCTAGAGATGTGCTCCAAGAGGACTTGGTTTATGACTTTCCCAGGGACAAAGTGAGGTTAAATAGCCTGTAGTTCACCAGCTTTTCCTTTTTGATCCCTTTTGAAGATGAGTGCTTTTCTTCAGTCATCAGATCTCCCCCAATCTCCATTACCTTTGAAAGATAAGAGAAAGCAGCCTTGCAAGGACACTGGCCAGTTCTCTCAGCATCCTTGGATGCAGCCTGATCTGTGGACATGTATAGATGGAGGGTTTTTTCCAGGTAATACCAGTCTTGATCCTCATCCACTGCTAATTGTTCTTCCCCTCCTTCAAGCTTTTCAATAATCAGACAGGCCTGGGAGATCCCACTGATGAAAAGTGAAGCAAAAGTGGCACTGAGTAACTCAGCCTAGTTTGCATTCACTTTCTCTAAGTCACCTGACCATTCACCAATGCTCCCACATCTTCGTTTTCAGTGGTTTGCTACTAATATAGCCATAGAAAATTGTCTTGTTGCTTTTTACATTCCTTGCAAGCTTCACATTTCAGTGAGTTTCAGCTTTCCTAACACAATCCCTTCATATCTTGATAGTGTTTTCTAAATTCTTCCTTTGTAGCCTGTCCCACTTCTACCTCCTCTTTTTTGCATTTTGCATCCTGTGGGACAGCGTTCTCCCACAGGATCCCACCAAGAAGTTACACTTAAGTATAGTTGCCTGAAGTCCGGGGTCAGTATTCTTGCTCCTCTCTTTCGTCACTGCCCTTAGCATTCTGAGCTCCACTGTTTCAAGGTCACTACAGCCAAGTCTGCTATTGATTACCATCTCCCCAAACCAATTATTCATTGCCTGTGAACAGCAGAACCAGCTGTGTGTCACAGAGTGTCGGTCCACTCTGTACTTCTGTCCCCTTCAGAAATCCGCTTGATCTCTTACTTCCCACTGCGTGATCATTCCAGCAAAGAACAGGGAGGTCAAAATCTCCCATAAGAGCCAGGGCCTGTGATACAGAAACTTCCAGGAATCATTCTTTTATGCCTTCACTGAAATACTTTTGATTTGAAGAAATTGAAGGAGAGGAGTCTGGCCACAAAATAACTTTGTCATTGCCCCTGAGAGAACAGAAATTCAGATGCTGAACTTCAGTGATGTGCTGTGGTGAACAAGGCAGATTCTCAATGCGGAGTTCAGGGACTGCAGTCCTGACAAGTGTAGACTGGAAAACTAGTAAGGTTAGCCCTTCCAGAATGTATGAGGGGCCTGAAGAGGCAGTAAATCTAGGACTGCAGAGAGATGCCTATAACCCACACTGAATGCAGACACTTCACAGAAAAAGAGCACAAGATCAAAGCCATGGCAGGGCTGAATCTATTGGCTTACATTCACCTTGAAAAGTCATAGTAATGACTAATGTTTAATTTACAGAACTGTAGTCAGACATTTACTTAAAATATTCAGGATTCATGGGTTAAATGGCAGGTCCTCTGCCTAGGTGGCATAAACCAGTCACATAGTCGGTAGATCTGACCCTTTGAGTACTGAATTTCCAGCAATGGGAATACATTAAGAACAAGATTCGTGAGACTCAGTTACAAGTTTCATTCAGTCCTAAACTTTGGTCATTTTGATAGCAGAAGGATACAGAAGTGGAGCAAGGAACATTCCTAAGCCTTTGCAGGTTTCTGCAAGATTTCATTTAATTTTAAAACTTTGAGGGGAAAAAAAAAAAAAAAGCCTATATTCTTGGAGTTTAATTACAGTCCCTGTGTTGAGAGCAACAACCAGTTTAGGGTTGGAAAAGAGGTGCTTTGAACAGAGAGTCTGTACAGGAGGCCAGAGGAAAAAAAACTTTGGCATTTTAAAGAGCACTAGCTAATACATTCCGCAGACATGTGCTGCACCTCATTCAGACACTCTCTGGGTCCGTAAGAACAGCTGACAATACAAAGCAGGTATAAATATGAACTTTTACTGATTACAGACAATAAATTTATGACTGCAATAGCATGAAATAAATGTACTATACCTTTCCAGCAGCATTATGCTTGAACACCAAAGATTAAACTCCTAAACCTTAACTTTCTCAAACTGGGATATCTTCTTAGATCACTATACCTATAATTTAGTTCTGTACCTATATTTTAGTGAGCTCTCAGACAGCTGGACCTGGACATAGAAACAGTACACTGATAGTAGCACTGTGACAAGCTTCAACTTTTTTATTTTTGTTTCTGAACTCCAGGCTTATGGCTTCAGGATTGTGTTCTGCTGGTTCACGCAGAGATGCTCGCAGAGATACAGACAACACTGTATAGTGTAGTTTGACACGGAAATACAAAAATAGCAAATTAAAGCTCCTAATTTAGTGTGGAAGCTGCATTTTTTTTGCTATTTCTACCTTTTAGAGGCTACCCACAGCATGGCTAGATACAAAAGGATTATGATAATGATTTCCTAAGATACCATATTTTATGAATAAATAGCTTTCCACTACAATTTACACTACACCTTGAGCTTAAAAATTTGATTGTTCTAGTAGGGATCATATTTTACAAATCTAAATGATTGCAAATACAGTAACTTATATCGCCTTTGAGGATTTCGTTATACTACTATTTCTTATGAGGATTGAACTAAACTGCAGGAGTCTGCATATCTGTTATAATGTTGCCCCATTGCTTTTCCAGATAAAGCATGTTTAAATTGACAAAGTATGTAATTGTAATGCTGTCATTGTTTTAATCTTAATCTTGGCTTCGTTACAAGTGCAGTCTTGATAAATAGTAATGGTAACTGCTGCAGTTTTTGTTTCCAAGAAACTTTCTAACTCATTGGTGAAAATATCTGCATGGAGTGATATTCAAATCCATGTTTACACAAATGTATATATTTTGAAAGTTTCGTTGGTATCCCCAGAAGTATCCCCCTCAGGATAAATTTTCATGTGGTTTCATTCATATTATCCTCTGAAGTAAAATATAACAGCAAGCTCGGAATTTTTCCTCTTAAAGCGTTCTATGATAGAAATATGCTGAAGGAGAAAACTAACTAGTCAGCTAATAAGGTGATACTGGTTATTCTGTAAATACCCACCAAATGCTAGAAAATTTAAGATCATGAGGTTTCATTTTTATTGAACACATTACTGCATTTGGAAATATTAGCTCAGTATGGACTTATAAATTATGTTTTCTAAGAAGATGAATAGTATTACCTGTATTTCATGGAATGGCACCCTTCTGGAGTATCATGCAATTATCTTTTCCTCTTTACTTGCTGCTGAATTTATTTTTTTTTTATTCATGCACAAAGTTCAAAGGTTTATATACTTGAATCAAACTATTTACCATGTGCCAAATGTTAAAAAATCTCTTTATTATTTTCACCAAAATTGTTTCAAGGGTGTGATGAGGTTTTTTTTCTGGAGAAACACATGGGTTGTTGTCTGTAAGGATGAATGGGTTTTTTAGGAGAAATATATTTTTCTGTAAAAGTGTCACTGAAAAGAAAGAATCTCCAGATGTGACCCTGCAAGATTTAAAAAAAAAAAATACTCATTGAATATCTTTTTGTTTCTCTCTTCTTCATGTTTCTGACTTCTTCCTCAACTTTCCTTTCTTCTCACCAGTTAAAGAGCACCCTTTCTTGCTACTGTAATTCATCTCTTTTTTTCTGAAATCCTCCCAGCTGATTCCTACTTCAGCCTTGATTTCTCTTCATTATCCTCAGTATATCTTTTTTTTTGTCTGATAACAATTAAATCTTCTTGACAGCTTCCAAATGTTGTTGTGGGAATTAAGCCAGCTTTGCAATGGCATTTGTTATCTCTTTTGTCTGTTTTCAACCTAAGCCTGATGATGTTTTTGCCAATCTCTTTTCCTCAGAGACTCCATTGGTCAGAAGTGTCAAAGACAAACCTGAGTGTCTCCTGCCTAGTGAAGCCTCAGGGAATTTAACAAGTACTTTTAAATTTAAAATATATATATGCATCCTCAATTAGTGACAAAATACATATGCAGTGCAGAAGCGAGGAATTGTCATATTCAGAGGTGGCAGTTAAAAAGAAATCTTAGTTTATACCCACAATGACCCTTTAGCAAAAGAACAAGTGGTTTAACAAACCCTAGAGGGGAGAATTTTGAGGAATCGCATCCATGTTTCTGATTCAGTCACTCTTCCAGCATACTGTAACTAGCAGATGAACAAGGGTATTCCAGGGTGTGTAGGATTTCAATCCATTCTTCTGGAATGAGCTTTAGACCTTTATGAGCTAATGACCTTTAGAGATAGTCTTTACATAATCTAGAGAGGACCAGAGTTTGCCCTATCTCGTTGTAAGGACAGCAACACCACATCTCATAGAAAAAAAGGCAGATTTCAGGTAGATGCAGAGCTATCAGAAAAAACATAACTCTTCCACCTTTCATGTTTGGCCCTGTAGAAAGAAACAAAGAAAGAAATACAGCTAACTGGGAAATCAATAAACTTTACTAAGATTTAAACTTCCCAATTAATAACCTGCCCTGCTTTATTTTTAGTTGTGTCCCCTATGAACTGGTATTACTTTGGCATCCAAAATCTTTCAGATCTTATTGTAACTATTACCTTTTATGGTTAGCTTCCTGTAAATACATCAGAGCTATTAATGAGTAAAATAAAAATACTTCACAAAAAGAATACATTGGCACCATGCTTCTTGTTGTGTTTTTTGTGTTGGTTTTTTTTTTTTTAATGGATCTACAGTGTAAAATGAGTAGGACTGAGCCACATTGTTTCCTTTAATTTGTGAAGAGAAGTACAGAAAAATATCACAGAGCTATACCAAAAATTTAATAGTGTCTTAAATTGTTATTATAATTTTGTGTGCAAAGCTTATAACTCCCTCAGTTTTGTTACAGCTGCAGAACAAACCCAAGGAAATGGAATAATTCCAGCTAAAGTCATGTAAGTGTTAGATTCTACAAAATTTCTGCCAGGCTTTTATTATCTGCTCATACACACATGTGGTTGCTTAGTGTCTCTCAGATTATTTTCTTATTTTCTCTCACCAAATGATAGACTTAAGCAAGTTTTTTAGCATTTTTCAACCACACCAAGTAAAGTCCAAGTATATTTCTTCCAGTCCTCCTAAGCTGCATATCTAGTATCTCTGAATGCAAGCAAAAGCATATATTTAATTTTATTAATATTGCAAAAGGCCAGCAGAGGCAAAATAACATTATGGCACTAGTACTTCTCAACTGTTTTTTTATTCTGAAGAAGTTAAAGCATTTTAAAAACATTATTCTTATCTTGAAATATCTACTGCCTACCTCTGTTTAAAAGATGCATAAACTAAAATCCAGTAAGGTTTAGTAAGCTACCCAAAATCAAGCAATGAGTTAAAGAGAGCACTTAGGGGATCATTTTATAAGGGTGTCTATACAAATAAGAAAATCTGCAACTAACAAATAAAACATAGTGTTTAAATGGTAATCAGAAATTAAATGGAGAAACGGAGCTGGGGTTGATTCAAGCTTTGATTCTGTCTTTTCAGCAGGTGGGGAGACTGCAGAGGGGGCAGATGTTCTCCAGCCTGTTTGCAACACATTCCTCCACGACAGTGAAACCCAGTCCTGGATGTACACTCTCAGTCCCATTACTCAGCAGACTGGGAGACATGTAGTGGTCTTCACCTCACTGTGCTGTGTAGACATATTAGAGAAGTTAGCATAAGTTGATTGCTAAAGAAACTACAGAAGAGAAACTACAGAATAGTGAAAGGTAAGAGAAATATAAATTATCCTCTGTATGCTCTCATTTCTGATTATTAGCTTTTTGTGCACAAATCAAAGTAGCTTGGAATCAGGTCTGGGGAAAAAGCAGAACATGAAGAATCAAATAACTTTAATTAAACTTTTCTCAGTTTTGCCAGCTGGAATAACTTCTATTTAATTCAACCTTCTCTCCTTGCCAATTGCATTTTTCTGAATTATCCACAGACTTGCTTTTGCCTTATGACATATTTATTATAGAGTGCACAGAATAGTAAGATGTAATTCATTCTGATGTGAACAAAAAACAAAAAAGAAAGAAAGAGATAGAGAGAAAAATAAAGAAAGGAAAAGAAAGAAAGAAGAGGGAGCAAGAGAGAAAGGACAAACACAGCCCCAAGAATCTTTCCACAATTGTTTCCAAATTTACTTCAAATTTTATGCATTTAAAATTCACCCTAATCCATGAGGTGACCACCTTCTGAAGACTACTGTGCATCAATTTGTCAACACATCCATTTTTTATTCCATATTCTAGCAAGATGCAAGGTTTTCTCCTGTATCACTACTAGTTTCTTCCACAGTGTACCAATTCACAGAAGAATGACAGCAGGAACACAGCTGTCAGACTAAAGATATTTGGTTTGTCTAGTTTTGACAGTGAGAAACCCAGAGTATTTCCTATTTCATGAACAGTACAAACATCCCAGATATTTTTAACCTCTGTCATCATGATCAAAAATAAAACTTACATGAAACACAGCGTGAGCCAAGCTGCTTTGGATCCATTTCAAAAATTACACCCCTTGGGGTTTCTGTTCACATCTCAGCCAACTGGGTAGAGCTTGAAGGCACAAGGACAGAAACAGCTGCCTACAAAATAACTAATCATATTCACCTCACATGCTCAAAGGTAGAATCGACTAAAGATCTCATCTACTGTAACCAATGGTTATCTGAGTTTCCTGATTTCTGACAAGTTATTTTAAGCAATGAAGACAACTTAAGAGACTTAGTGCTCTGCTGCATGAGAGCCCAGAAAACCGTTCTCATGCCATTGGGTAGTCTAACAGCTTATACTTATTTTCGTACACTGCCATCCTCTATCATGATCCCATGGCACATGACTAACAAAAGCACTCTCCATTCTTTCTCCACAGTTATCATTGTATATTTTCTGTTTCTTGAAAGGAATGTAATGTGAGGGGAAAAAAAAAAATCCAGAATACACAATACAGCATACATCAGTTAGGAGGAATAAGAACAAATCTTTGTTTCTTAAAATATTCTCCAAAATAATCTAATTCAGAGTATATCTCTAGATTATAATGAGGCAGAAAAAAAAAAGCTGGTTTTAAATGTAAGGACCTGTGATGGCTTTGCCTTTGTATTCTGTGACACTTGCAGTAAATCCATAGTAAGATACTGAGCTTGGTAACATTGCAGACAGCCTAACATCAAGGTTAGAGAGAGTAGAATTAAACTGAACAACTTTAAGGCTTGACAGTGTAATCACTGCATTCATTTTCCTAGATATTTTGAAAAGCCTTCTTGCTTCATTCAGTTTTTTACCAACTATTTCCTTTGTAAGCTACAGATACTTTTTTATTATTATTTTTTATATAGGGCCTTATTTAATATACCCATGCCAAAATCTCAAAACACGATGCTCTTGCTGTGAGTATTGATACAGTGTTGTAACCAATGTTACAAGCACAATAACACTACTGGAAACATTAATGGAGAAAACATGGAATACCTTTTCTCCCTTTAGGCTTACATTGATATTTTAAGAAATATATCATTGCTGATTTACAGGACAACTACATAGCTTCCAACAACCTATCATTTCTTCCCAGAAAGTGTCACAGAAGCAGCACTTTCAAAGAGTGATGTAGCAATACAGCAATATCTCTAACAAATAATGTATTTTTAATCACATTTCACCATTTTTTGACAATGGCTTTTCATGATCATTTATTTTAATTATGCTATGTATATGTTAAAAGATCATTCCCAATTCCATGAAGACAAGACTCATCTTTAAAATGAATTGGTTACATTAAAAAAAACCAACGCCAATACTAAATGATGTTACTGAAATTTAAGGATAACGTGAAATGCTCTGAAGACATTTTAATAACGAGGAGGGGAAAGCCTGCATGCCTATTCCTTTCTCTGTGAAATGCCTGGACAATGAGCCGTAAGTAGATACATGGAGAAATGCATGTGTATCAAGCTCAGTGTGCAAGGAATTACTTGTTACTGTAGTGCATCTGTTAATTCAGCCAGTGAGCAATGAAGGTTAAAATATATTCTAGTACATTGAAGTAATTGAGGGAATTCACCCCATGTAGTTTCAGTATGCCTCATCTCACCACATCTGCCCTCAGCTGTGTGTCATTGTTGAAATGTTAGAGCAGAAGTGCCTCTGAAATTAAGAATTTTAATCTGATTATTATAAACCTAGAATACAAAGTCTTCCCTAGCCTCCAGTATAGTCATTATCTCATACATTTCTATTGTGCAGAGTTATCTTTTTACACCACAAAGTTTTTCTCTAGTCAGCATATTTAAACACATTCAAATAATTAAGACTTACAATACTCTACATAAGTGTGACTGGTAAGACAGCACATATTAGCACAAGGCTTCTAAAGTTCTTAAAAACTGAATTTTCCAACAGTCTTTCAAAAGCAAAATCTAGCCTCTGGTCTAACAGCTATAATGCTTTTCCACTTTGAAAAAACATAAAAGGTTTTATCCACACTTAATAAGTTGAAAGTTTTGCTTACATAGAGATAAACATTTGAAATAATAAATCGGCATATCCATATACATTAATGCAACTATAGCAAAACAAAAATAGGGGATACAGGCAATTCCCACTGACTCATGGCCTGAGCCGTGGAATAGATGAACAGCTAGGTATGGCATTTAGTATTTGTTGAGCTGCATCAAAACTTCAGGATCTTTCTGGCTGCTCTAAGAATTTATTTACAAAAGACAGGGATAGGATCATGTCATTCAATTGTGGTAACCTTATTTTAAGGCTTAGCTTCTTCGTTTTCATGAGTCCAATAGTCCTGTGTAAATTTACTGCTCTATATGTGTGTTGTAACTTCCTCTGTGATGGATCTCTGGGGAACACGAGTACCTTAGAGAATACAAGCTTGATTGCTTGGACTGGTGAACCCCAGAAGCTGATTTCTGAGCTTTCAGTAAATTTCTAAGTGGGGCCTCAGCCATCTGAGGCACGAGAGTCAAGAGTAAGCATCCACCCATTTAGGTCCTTGGTAAAATCATTTTCATGATGTCTTAGCATGAACACTGTGAAAGAGACAGCTAAAAATGAAACACGAAGGATGCACTCAAAAAAAATATGAGGCTTTGTGGCAAATTGTTTGACATATGGTAAGTTGACATATTTACTGTAACCGAAATGAAAATTAAAGCTATACTGGGAAAAAGTTACAAAATCTTAAAACCAGATCTTCTTTACTGTTCACATGTTGAAGTGCCAGTCACAACAGAAGCAGAGAAACTACAGAATTACAATATTAAGATGATCCTATCCATGTTGGATTACAACACCAGTTATTTTAAAGATCAGTTTAGGGTGTTATAAATGTAGTTTTTTGACACAATAAGGGTGACTCTGTATTCTGTCTTTGAGGAAAATACAGTAACATACCCAATTTAAAATAAATAGTGTGTGAAGTGGCGTTAATTTAGCAAATTAAGTTAATACTTTTCAGTAAATTTGATTAAATCTAATGCATGAATTCAATATAGTTTAGCAAATGAAGCTTAGATTCACATATTTAACTAATTCAGACTGTGTTCTTTGAATGCCATATGTGGAAAAGTTGTAACTGATGATGACTGAGTCCTCAGAAGAATGAAACAAAACCACTAATTGCCCTTGGTATGATGAATATCCTTTATATTTCTTCTGTTGCATGTTCCCACTATTTTTTGAAGCTAAGGTGGTAAGTGCTTCCTTTTCTGTCAGACCTGGAGGCATTTTTTACTTTTTTTTTCACTTGAATGTCTGATAATACAGACTGAAGGTTGTTTCAGGACTGTTGCGTAAGCTCCCACTAAGGGATATACTGTCAATTATTTTGCCTAAGGTATTAAAACAATCTTGCTGCTAGCTCTGGTTAAAAGAGAAGAAAAAAAAAATGAAAAAAAGAAAAAAGTGAGAAATTTTTTTATATTTGCTATAGAACATACAAAATGCTTTATGTCAATCACACTCTCTTAACAGTCTAATTGTTGCATTTACAGGTCTGTGTAGTTATGTCAAAACTAAACCCACATCATGTGTGCTTTCACTGCTGTATTTAGGGACTATTGTTACCATATAGATTTCTAAAATCTTTGTGGATCAAAATTTATTTTTGTTGGACAAGTGTTATAGTCATGTTATAAAATTGATGTTAAGCCATTCAGGAGGTAGTAAAAAAGTTAAGTTTATTTCCTTAAATATTTAAGTCATGACAAAGGAGGAGTAAGCGTAGTATCAATTACATTTTAAACAAGTAAGAGAAATTGTGAACATGGGTGAAGCTTGATATTACTTAAAGAAAAGCGCTAGAAATAATATAATGAGTGGAAAGCAAGAGATAATATTCTGGCTGGGATTTTCATTGGGTCTGCAACCTCTTCAGGTTTCTATGTCTGCAGTTTAGCATGGCCCAGGAAAGAAGTCAATAATTCTTGGTTGTGACTTCATTAGTTAATTAGACTGGGCTGAGAAAAAACCTTTCTCATGCCTGCTTATGTGACCTGGAAGAGATTTGAAAGGGTATAAAAATTGGAGAAAGCTATTGATTCAAGTATTTTCGGTGGAGAAATTTGCATTATTGCCAGTATACTTGTTCATTGTCATTACTACTGTCCTGGTTAGTATAATGGAAAAAAAAAAAAAAATCAAAAAAATTAACCTGTGTTTAAGAACTAGGCTCTGTGCCTGAGGTTTGTAACACATCTCAAAGCTATGCCAGCTGCCAGCCCTGGGCTCAAAAGAGACCCCTGAAACTGTCCATCTTGTCTATAGCTCCTGATGAAGCACATGTAAGCACTTGATCAGGTGCAGAAAACACACAAAGTGCACACTAAATTATACTAATTGGTCAGTAGTGATCAAGTAGCTGGGTATACCAGTGAGTATAGTTTATTTACCCAAGGTAGGAGGACCCCTCAGACATGCCAGATCCTGTGAGTGCTAGAGGATCTTCATCTGCCATCAGCATCACAACCCATATCGCCACAGTGGCTATATAAGTAAGTATATCAGTCCCAGTAAGAAATCCCTGGCCCCCAGACCAACCGCTGCAGTGTTTTGTATCCATATGACTGAGATTTAGCTTGATACACAGCATAAAGTGTAATTATCATCTTAGATATGTTTTGTGTTCAAAGTATTCAAAATAAAAAGAGATGTGTCATAGGCAACTAGAGTGGTTTTTATGATGTGAAACTGAGAGTATGAGTTGCATATACTGTAGGCTGGCATTTGAGCATATGGAAGTTCTTGAGGCTTCAAAGCCTTCTCAGATAGCACTGGAGGACTATATAGGACATCTGCTGGATCTTTGTATACATTGCTAATTAGAGATTCCCTGGAATGATCTATCTTCCAGACAATATCCAGACTTCGTGTCTTACAGAGAGCAAGCTCAAGCACTACCCAAAGAAGAAACAAAAAGCAAAATAATCTTTCTACAATGTGTACAAAAGGAAGTACAGTGTTAGAGTTCTCTCCCTGATCCTCTTTTATTTTGCAAGGCAGACACAGTCTCTGTTTATAGATAGTAATTATCTGCACACAAGAAAGTTATTGTAGGACGCTCCTTTAAGTAGAATTTAAACATAACTAGATACAGTCAGAATAGTGCATGAACAATGGCATAGGAGCAACAGGGACTGTTCTGTAGTCCATCCTCTGCTGTCATATCTCCTAATCCCTTTATATAAATATGCCTATCTCGGTCACAAAACTAGGCAACAAGGACAAAGTATCACCTCTTTCAAAACTTACAGAAAATTATCAATTTGCTATTGAAAATTATTATTATTTGGGTTCCTCTCTAAGCTTCAGGTAACTCATTAACGGGTTTATAGCCATTAATTTCTGTGCAACTGTTGTCTATTTTGCTTAAATGATATTTTACAACCATGGTCAAAAAAAGTATATGCCCAGTGGCGTTCAAATGATATTTAGCTTGTGAGAATTGTCACTGAACACCACTGCACAGGGGCAGTGTATTTCCTGCTCAGGTACATATTTCAGTGAGCACTTGTTTTAGTGTGCAGTAATGCCAGGCTTGATACTAGCACTGCACATTGAATGCATAAGAGGCAAATAAGGCTCAGAAAAATTTTCCTAAAGATTCTAAAGTTTTGATGGGGATGTACTCTATGTTCACAAATCAGTGGACACCCCTTGCACACTGATTGCCTGGTTGCTCTTGTAACATCTAAGCACAGCTATAAGAAAAAAGAGACATTCCATATTAAAAAAAAAAAAAAAAAAAAGAAAAACAACTGCAGTCTTTTGTAACATGGATACAAATGTATAAACAAAATATATGTCTGAAAAAGACAAATTGAATCTGCCTTTTCTCTTCAAATTTAGTTTCTTGGAACCATAGGATGCATAACACATAAATTGAGCAGACTACTTACCAGACAGGAAAGTAGAAAGTTCATATGTAACCGTGACATTTTGAGAATGAAAAAGCCTAGTACGCATAGCAGCTCCACATCTACATTGTGCATTCGGTGGCAAGAGGACATATGGAAAAAACAGAAATGTCATTGCATTAGTCACTGAATTAATGTTGTGGCTGCCTGTTACTATTAAGGTTACGACTTATACAGGACAAACTCTTCATTCTTTTTGTTTATCAGCAGTAGTTATACTATTTACATGTCTCTACTTTAACTTTGTGAATAGCAGAGATGTTTTCTCTAGAATTTTACATTTATCCACTCAAGTAGACCTACAGAAGCCATCACTTCAAATAATAAATGGCAACACAACATTTCTATATGCAATAAACTATACTCACTTCATGTTTCATCTAAAGCGTAAGAGATATGGGGAATATATTCTTTATTATGGAAGATACTGCATTTTGGGCTTATAGGTACATTAGTAATGACCGCTAACAGACTAGGCAGTTTAAACTACATTTCAAATTAAGGAGGTATATTGATTGCAGTATGTACAAGTTCAAGGAAACTTCTCAACAAATTTTATGCAGAATATTGACACATTTTATGACATCTTCTCATAATTTTCTGCTTTTGGTTCATGGAAAGCATGCTTCAAATCTTATTTTTCAGTTATAAAGTAAAACTTCTCAGTTCGCCTCTTTAGTCATTTAAAATTCAGTACTGTCACAGTTATCTGAAGAAAGTCTTATTCAGCTGTTGTTCCATACACTATTATACCTGTGACAGAACAGATACAGTATTGATATTTTTATATCCATATTGACTGACAAGTTCAATTATCTTCCTAAAAAATGTTTGGGAGAAAATCATGTGATGTATGGTATTTATCTAAAGCATTATGCATTTAAATCTAAATAAAGCATATGTCTCATTTTTTTTTAACCAAAATAACATGCTAGCACATTTTATTAATTCTTCTTAGCAGCATTTATATCAGCAATGGGTTTAAGTGGATTTTTCATGTAGTCAAGGTTTAGGATAGGTAAAAACTGCAAAATCACTTACCACTGGACTTAATACTTAGTTTCTAAAACTTTGCCAGGGTAGCAGAAAAAATAGAGATATGGCTTTGATAAATAATGAATCACAGGCACTTTATTTCTTCCTTTTTACTATTAAATAAAAGTATACATCCCTTTCATAATGTGGGAAAAAAAAAAAAATCCAATTTTTTTTTAAAAATCAAAACTCAAATTTTCACTAAGAAAACAAAAGTCTGCATTTAGCCAGCAACTTATGCAGGATTTGTTGGATTAATAATTAATTTCATAATTATATTATTAATTCTATAACATATAATTAATTATTATAAATAAGTAATACAGGATTGCAAAACTATAGGTATTGTGCAAGCAGGGACTAGTATCTAAGCTAGAAAGCTCATGAACCATAAGCAACAACATGTCCAAACTCCACCTGGATACAGTTACAGTGAGCGAAGCCCAGTCCACTGGAGGCATCCAGACTACATCTGGCAGCAGCAATTGTCCGTGGAGTGGTTGGTCTTCCGTGGGAAGACTGGTTAGTCCCGGGCTGGGTAGCAACCCAGGAGTCAGAGCACTTCTGGGAAGGAGTTCAAGCTCCGTCTGTCTAGTACCCAGGACCCTTTTTGCTTAGAGAGGGCTCTGTTGGCCTGTTGTCTTCCCCTTCTCATTCCTCCTTCTTTTGTTTTTGCTCTGTTCTTAATTTCATTTCCCATTGATTTTCAGTCCCTCTACTGAACATGCAGGAGCCTTACAAAGTCAGTGGATAGAGACAAACACCTTATTAAAGCTCCCTCAGACACTGTGAAGACTGTGGATTTGCTTCTCTCCACCCACTGAAGCAAGGTGTTCTGGATCATCCTGCCAAAGAGAATACTGCTAGACCTAAAGCACACATAATAAAAAATGCGAAGGTAGACAGAGAAACTAACAATATGGTCCCATTTTACACCAGAAATCTGGAAGATATAATAGAACCAAATTAAGACCAAGACCATTGTAACTTGCAGTCTCCAGCTCATCAAAACAGCTTTGCAAGAGTTCTTATCACACATGCCATTAATTTTTGGCCTGTAAGCAAAAAGCTTTTCCACAAGCTTTATTTTGGCTCTGAAGGTTTATAGCTGTAGTCAGAAATGTATAACCAAATTTTAATATACACTTGTAGCCACCTCTAAAAAAGCAAGCAATTCACGGGAGAAACTATGTTATGGACAATATTCTGAACATCAGCAAGAATGTATTACAAATCTGTCTAACCAAAGCTTTGTGCAGTAATTGAAATCAACAAAATAAAAAGTGTAATTTGATACGAGGAGAGTCAGCTTACATTGTTAGGATTTGTTTTGTTTTATTTTATTTTGTTTTGTTTTCTTTAATTAACAGCATGACATGTTTTATAATTACACTTTAGTAATTCTGCTGTGCTTGGGTTTTAACCAGCTTGCACAACTGCTTAAACGATTACACTCTCTTCAGCAACATGTTAAAACTCCATTGTATCAGGGTGGAAAGGGTATATGGTTGAAGCACTGAGGTAAGAATGCTATTTCATTGACGAACACAGTGGTGTCAGAACAGATACCAGGTTTGTAAGACAGATCTATATAAACCTGTAAAATACAGAGGTGCTCAAGCTCAGAGCCTAGTTCTTTAGTAGAGAGAGCTGCTGTGGCCACACTTGGAAACTGGCAGATCTGGGACCAGCTGTGTTAAGGTAGGAGTATGTGAAGCGTCAGTGTCTCAGTAGCCTTGAAAATCTCTCAAAAGTGCTAAAGATGACCAAAGCATCAGCCATTTCTACAACTGAGGTAGGGAGGTAGAGGTTGAGTTCATGGAGAAGCAGGAGTTCTCCTATGCCTGGTCAGAGGCAGACAACTCTACTAGGAAACACATGAGAAGCAGAGTTGACAGAAACAATTTTTAATGGCTGGTGCAGGAGCTTTACCTGTAATTTTAACATACACTCTGCAAAATCGGCCCTCAGCATGGTTCTCTTCTAAATTCATAATCAGACAGGTTAGGGGGCAATCAGAAATGCATGCTTGGGAATGAAATATTCAGCCTACAATACAAATGTACTGAAGAAAACACTATGCTACTAAAACCACTGGACTTCTGAATTATCCATTAAATGATAAATAGTTCCCAGAATTTTTTTCCAGGCAATTACCAAGTATATTTCTATGTGGAAGAGGACAGATAAAACCTTTAGATAGTGAAAGCTTTAAATGCCAGAAGCTATAATAGACAAGCCTTTATGTGCCAGGAGTTGCATACCATTTCCTGTGCAACCACAGTTGAGCATAAACTGTTATGTGCTGCTTATGCACAGTTGTACATAAATAACACAAGGTTCACGCAGATCTTCATATAACTAAGTTTATCTGCAAAATCTTTCCGCCTCACTAACTTTTTATGCATACATTTGTAATAAATTGAACTGCCAAAAAAAATGTGTGAGGCAATTAAAAAAGAAAAACAAATGAAAAACCATGCTATATGTTACATAATACAATTCAGAAGAATAAAATTTTGTAAAATTTCATGTCAGAAGGTATCTAACATTTATTCAAAGTCTTCTCTGCTCAGTTTTAATCACAATTTGTAACACTT
This sequence comes from Rhinoptilus africanus, assembly GCA_013400135.1. NCBI lineage: Eukaryota > Metazoa > Chordata > Aves > Charadriiformes > Glareolidae > Rhinoptilus > Rhinoptilus africanus. The sequence goes on from VXBO01009181.1 coordinate 24,565, forward strand.
CCAAGTTACACAAGCGCCAAGAGGGAACCTCTGTTCTGGGGTTTCTGGCTAATCTCAACAAAGAAGTTTTGAAGATTTGTGCAGGGAGCTGGGAGATATTTTATTCATTGTAGCATCATCTTTTCCATCATTCTGGTGCACCCTCTGGATTCAGGTCTATATTTGATGAAAGTCTTTATAAACTAACAAAACTGGAAAGTTCAACAGTAATAACTAGTTTTACACCTGACCTATATTTCATATAGAAACGTAAGTCTACAGGTTGCTACACCTTTCATTTCCTTTCCTATGTATAAAGCATTAGAGTTGCCATAAATTTGTTAATGAAGGAATGTTTTGTTTTACAATACAGCGGCTTAACAGATTTTGAAAAAGAGGCCAACTATTTTGATTTGTCTTTTGTTCTAATCTCTGGAGTCCACTTTCAAGTCAGTAAACTACAGCATTATTTACAACATTGGCATATTTTAATGTATTGTTTTACAAGTCCCAAAGGCTTCTTTTCACATTTCATGTTTTCTGTTTCTCTACAGATTTCAGCATTGTGCTATATGTATTGTAAATGCCAAAACATTTGCACAGGTCTTACCTTCTACAGTTAACTGCCTTTAAAATATCAAGATCTTGAGGAATTGATAACGTGCTCCAGTGTGGCTAACATTTTTATTCAGAAATGGACTCATCTGTTTCATAACTAAAAATTAGCAAGTGTGTTTTTTTGTTTTTTATGACTTTGGACTTGCCTGGCATGTTATGTATGAAATTAGACTTCTTAGGTGTTCAACAGAAAGAAAACAGAATAAATGGAAGGATGTTAAATACTCAGTTTTGGCATAAGGAATATGTAGTCATCCTAAATCTTGGCTTATAATATAAATTTTTTCTCCAGGCCCAAGAGGAACTTCAGGCATTTTTTGAAATGCTCCTTTATGAATTTTCAGGGATTCTAGTTCTGCCTATCAAAAAAGAGCGTTTGCCAACACATTGAACACTACAGACTCCTATGGTACCCCTACTCTACTCTTATTCTAGAAGATCATACTTACTCTCTGCTATTAGGGCTGACATCTTTGTGACCTAAGCACTTCTGGATGGCTTTGGAGTGTGCTTTTGAGACACCAAAGGATCCACACCACTTGCCCAAGAACAGGCAAAGGAGAAGGTTAGGAGTCCAGGGGAAACACTTTCTCCTGAGATAAACAATCCATCTTTCACTGATAAACAGAAAAATGAGCATTCACTTTAAAACAGTTGCAATGCTAGATGTTTACCGCTTAGGTGCAAGGCAAAGGTCTAAGTTTTCCAGACTATATCCCTTACTGCAGTTCATAGCCCAGGAGCAAGGGGAGAACCTGAGTGAGGCATGGAAGGCAGAGGGCCAGCGATCTTCCTGTTGCCTCCAACATCCCAAAAGGGCAGTAAAAACGCAGTGTCCAATGGTAGCACGTGCTTTTCATAATCTTCTTTACCTGATTCTTTTTGGTTAACAGCACCCTTGGGCCTGTTTTCTGATCACGGGGTTATTGAAACATTCTGTTTACAACCTTTGTGAAGCCTGAAATTAAAAATACCCAGACAAAGGGTCTATATATTTTAATTAAATATTTGAAAGCTGTGACACTCAAAGGATGAAATCATTCGAACATAAAAAAAAGAGCAATACTAATGACAGGGGCTTCCTTGTGGGGTGGGGGGAATGTGTGTCATTGTCCACATTGGAAAACATTGCTGGGGGGAAGAGACAGATTTGGAGAATTTCATTTTTGTGTGTTTGTTTGCTTCGGGAGGTGGGGGAATGGGGGGGGGAAAGGGGTAGTTTCTGTTTTGTTTGTTTGGTTTTTTTTCCAGTGATCACAATGCCAAACTCTTTGCTGCAATGCCCGACAACATAATTGTAACAATGATAACAAACTGCAGCTTGGAAGGTTCAGACTGGACATAGAGAGGAAAAAAGTCACTAGGTGAGTAATACCTCACTGAAATAAGTTGCACAGAGAGGCTGTGAAATCTCTCTCCTGGGCATCTTGAAGACTCTGCCAGACACAGGCACAGCTGCCGATGTGCGCTGCTGCAATAGCCCAGGTTCAAGCAGGGGAGTCCAACTGACACTTCTATGATGCTATGAAATACTTTCAGTGCCTTACTACATCCCAGAAGTAATAATAGTTAATGTCTAGCACAGGAAATAACTCATTGTGTGCCTAAAGACTTCAGTACCTTTAAAACTTAGTGTGCTAAGAATAATGCAGAATAGAATAAAAGAAATAAGAATAATAATAAAAAAAAATCATTAAATCCTTATCTGTTGTTGATTGTACTTATACCCTTAATATTATTTTAACAGTGCTTTTCTGTGATTTAATAAGTGTTACCTTATGTTATTCAAAGTGGAAAACGTCCTTTACAATAGGACCTAATCTTTTAAAGGTGTAAATGCTGTAGTCTGTACTTCTGATCAGCAAGGAAAAGTAATGTATAGCAGATGCTTTTGAGAATTACATAGATCTTCTAAGAAAATAAAAGGCCATTGTGTAGACAATGGCACTGAAGTCCAGCTCATTATTGATTCGACAAGAATGATTCTCATGGTTTGATTTTCCAGAAGAAATGAATGCATTTGAACTCTTTTATACTCCTGATAATTACCTTTAGTCAGGCATAAAGTCAGGTCGGAACTGCAATCAAAAGTATAAAAGCAGAAGTTCTGATTCCAGGGATCTTCGCTCATTCATGTTTGATCAAACTGATTTCTGAAACAAATTCTTATTACTCTCATCTTTTCAGGGTGTTCCTTTTTAAAGGTTTGATGACTAATGAAAACAAAGCCATTTTTCCCACAGACCACAGTAAATAGATGGAAACACTGGCAGAATTCGTATAGATGCACACAGACAGGAGACAAGATGGCTTATAATGAGGAGTGTTGTCCCCCGCTGTGGTGCAAGGGACTGTGACTCAGAGCTGGCCCTGCCTCTGCTTCTGTCTCATTAGTCACAAATCCCTGTACCTGGTTTTCTTGGTTGTTCCTGGTACTCCAGCAGACGTTCTGCAATAAAGGGAATAATCAATATAAAACCTTTTATTTTCTTTTGATGAACAGTGCTGTAAATGCAGAAACTATTATTTATAAATGTGGTTAATTATTATATCTCTAAAAATTTTGCAAAAATTTCTGATAAACATACATCTCAGTTTCAGAACAGTTGTAATTCTCTTGATCTTCTTCCCTCATTTATTCACTTCCCAGAAATAGTTTAGAAAAGGAGTTTATGCAAATGCATTCATAGAAATAACATATTCCCATAGGATGTCTCAAATCTTTGGAAAACAAAAATCAGATAGAAAGTAATCTCAAATGGAACGCCAAATTATGTATTTGCCCAAAGAGAGAACGGGAATACAGATCAAACTAGACTTATCTAAAGGATTTCCAGGATGTCAGCAGTGGCTATGACCTTGTGTGAGACCATTCACTGCAGCAAAATTCACTATTTTGCCCCTAAGAAAGATGCAAGTTTCACAAGTAAGTTTTAGGACTGCTTCATCCATTCTTATAAATAATTAGTGCCTTAAACAATGAAGCAATAAAGCAATAAACCAACAAAACTTCAGCTTCTTCCTTAAGAAATTTTTTAATATGTGAGTATGTAGCATCTAAAAAAATAGAAAATATTTTAGGCCACAATAAAGAAAGGTAATTGTTTTCTGCACAGAGATTTCTGCATGGAAATCGAGTAAGTTAGCTTCCTGCAAATTTAATAAGCACTCAGCTGAAGAACTTTCTTGCCATCAATGGCTAAAAAAGATAAATATTAAAATTATCTTGTTTAAATGGTAGAAAAGCATTGGATGATTGACAGATTATTAAATAATAATTAAGTTTGAGATAATGCAGAATGTTAGTGTAATAAATGAAAATATCAATAATAAATACATGATAAATTTTAAACACAAACTTTCCCATAGTTGCCATCCCAATTCTCTCTACTGATGGATAACTAATGTGCTTTCTATAAATAATGACTAAATATTAACTAATCAGCATTTTTAATGATAAATTATTGGAATATATGCAGATTTCTGGAAATATCATGTAAGAATAAATGAAAATTAGTGTAGTAAAGCACTAATACAGATGGAGAAATTTTGTTTTTGTTTTTTTTAGTTCATCAAACTGATATTAATATCTGCAAATTAAATTTAGAGTATTTTGGAACTTCTTAGATTCCCCATTCCATTTGACACCTAAGTTATTTAAGTGCCTGAATACTCTAGTGGCTCTAGTCCTAGAATAACTGGCAGAGAGCAGAAAGTCAAGAAAAAAAACCTATTATTTCCACTATACAGGGAAAGGTATTAATTTCTTTAAAAAAAATTAATCTTCCAATTTTTAAAAGAAGTGTAAGAGTTCTGATTCATGCAATCAAGGTTATTTCATAAAGGAAGAAATATAGTGATTTAAACAACTGCTTGTGTCATTAAACCAATAGGATTATATCTAGGCGAAGGCTAAAACTAGACATCATTAGAAAACTTCCAAGACAAGGCAATAGTTAAGAAATGGAGAAGAATGTGGCGGCCTCGTTAACAGCAGGAGAAGGAGTCGTCTATTAACCAAAGATACTGTTGCAGCATTTATTAGCATCACTGCATCCGCCTACTTGCTCATACACTTAGTGTAACTGTGGCGGTTGTTACACACTTCTCTCTTCTGGTCAAATAAATGAAGCTATATTTCTGTTGCTTGAAGTGCGGTACTGTGATTCCCAGTGCTTCTTCTCTCCTCTCACCTTACTCATTGTGTCTGTGTATCCTTTATTGCTTCCCTACCCCCTCCATCTATTATTCATAAAAGTGCCAGCCTTTAAAGAATGAAGCAGTGCCTTTTTTGTAGGGGAGGGAGGCCCATACCAAGGACACGTTTAAAGACTATGTTCTCAGGGATCATCAGCTGAGCATTTTCTCAATATCAGCTCTTCTTTGCTTTGCAGAATCTTGAACAAAACAAAAAGATAAAACTTGGTGTTACTTTGGGGGAAAAAAGGAAGAAAAAAAAAAGAAAAAAACTATCAGAAGGAACTGAACATATATATGACTTTGAATTCCAATTAAAAAAAAAATCCTACTTCAGACCTGTGACATTTTCAGCATCTGAAATGGACTTCTTTTATAGCAGCTCTCACACCTTCTGAGAGTTCTGCTTGAATTACCTGCGTCTCTGCACCCTTCCTGCTGAAGTGCTGATTGAATGTTAGAGGAGAGAAAAGCAGACCTTGGAAATATGTCAGACAGATTGCCCTCTAGCCTGTATCCTTGCTATATACAGAATCACTTTGTCCAAACTAGTGAGAATGTACTCTCAAAGGTTCTTCCCTACCATGAACAGCTGATACACACTTTACAGATGTAAATTTATTGGTGCAGTTATAACATCCAAGTCCCAGTTCGTGTTCAGCAGCTATAACACTAATTGCAGGAAGAGTCAAGACACCTCTAATTAGGATAAAATCCATAGGCTGCATACAGCTTTTTTGCAAGGGCTGCTGAAGCAGGTTAATTGGGAATTCCCTGGTGACAGAGGATATGTCTTATGGTCACACTGCAATGCTTCTGATTTATCACTCAAGTCTTAATTCATACACTGTCCACACCACTGACATGGTGGTGCACATGACAGATCTGCTCCGCAGTATGCAAGCTGTCCTTTCCGCAAGGAAGTCCGGGTGAGAAGGAGAGGAGTGAAGACTCAAATCCCAACCCTAGGTACAGCATAGACAAGCTACACTCTTTATTAGATCTGGCTCCTCCTAAGTTGCTCCACTAAGGGGATGCATGCTGCTTGGTACAGTAAGCAGGCTCTAGCAGTCAAGAAGAAGGGATCAGCAAGGTTTAACACTTTGCAGTGGGGTGAGAGTTTCAGAAGCAACCCTCCCTTCTCTGCCCCCAACATTGACTCTGGAGAAAAGTAGTGACAGGGGTGGCAGTAACAAACATGCCACAGTCTGGAGTAGATGATACAGCACCTGTGAAGTAGAAGATTACCAGCACCCCTCCACACCTCCCCATCCTGAAGGCTCCTTCATTACAGCCACCATTAGAGGGATGGTTAAGGGACACAATAGAATGACAGTACTGGTAACATAAGATATATCCCCGGTAGAGGTAGGCTTCATGAAAGATAGATTCTGGGGAATATGCCATACATTGGGGTTGTTTTTTGTTGGGTTTGTTTTGGGGTTTTTTTAGTAAGTGGAGAACTTCCTTGCCACAAGAGATATACTGCTAGGCATGCCTCACACTAGACCTTGGGAGACCACATGCTTTTGTTGTCTCAGACTACTGTGGGGACTTCAGCCTTGTTTACTGAATGCTGAAGGGATGGAAACAATATATGGAACAGTGAAAGGGAGCAGTGTTTCTAACTATGTCCAGAAACGTGAGTATAAAAGCATTTTGCAGACAATATCTCATCAACCCATCACAGAAGAAAGACTCAGTGCTTGTGGATGTGTTAGGCAAAGTGAAAGCAATCTGCAGTTAGGACAGTTTCTTGGCAGCCTTACCCAACACGCTGCTGTAGGATACAGCGTGACACAATGATTCAAAAGGCATTTGGGATACTGTTGTTGAGACTGTACCTGAAGATATAGTATCTCGTAGCCAACTAATTGAAAGCACACTTGACTGCTACCCAGCAGGAGTTGAGCTTCAGTTTCAGTTTTTCTTCCAAAAAAAAGGAAACAAAATCTCTCCACCTTCAGGCATTTCAAAATGCGATTCTCATATATAAAACATTAATTTTTGATTGAACTCCCTGTGTGGCCTGATTGTCTGGGTAGAGAACTATATGACTAAAGGCAGCAAGGCATGCAGCTCATTACCCGTGCAAAGGTCTGCATCTTGATTTCATTCATGTTCTGTCTGTTCACAGACAAAAGTGCTAGTCTGTCTGCAGTGTAAGACCAGGGAGGTTTGTAATACATAAGTAGCATATGTTTTACACCTATAGTAGGTGGTCATTGTATTCATGAAGCAACTTACATGACCCGTGAGGGTCTGCAGAATCAAAGATTTATTTCCCTGCTGATAGAGCTGTAGAGCAATGTGTGGCTATCTATTTTGGGAACGTTTCTTAAAAAGAGCACAGATTCATTACCTAGACTTGCACAAACACCGACAGACTGCTTCTTCCAAAGAAATTATTGTTCTGATCTTGGCATTGAGTAATTTTTGAAGGGGTAATCTGGTCTCTCCAACAGGGTGGTCAGTGGCTGTTGGACAGTCATGGGACCCTCCATCGCAAGGGTCCTTGTAACATCTTCAGCTGGATTGTGGGACTCTCCAAACCATTGTTCTACTCAGTTTTTACAAACCAGCTGTTCTCCTATGCAGCTGCCCCAGCACATGCATGATTTAACTCTATGAGTTTTTTTAGCTGCATGCAAAACATCTCTTAAACACCTTTACAACCTACAAAAGACAATTTCTTAATCTTTGGGAATGGTTTCTACTTACCAGTGTCTTATCTGTGTACAATTTCATAACTTTTTCTGCAGCATATTCCTGGGAATCTCTTGGTGTTTTTACCTAGGGTGTTAACCAACACATAAATTAGATTAGGTGTAGCAGGAGCTGTCTGTGGGACTCTTGAGAACTGTCCAAAATCCCTTTTGAAGAGCTCCTGTAAAAATCAGTCAAATATTTATTCGCAAAGGTGGCTAGGAGCTGAATCGCTCTTCAAGTCAGGTCCATTGTCTCAAACCAGCCAACATTACATCTATACGAATAACTTGCTATAGTGTTCCTGGAACAGTCAGGGAGTTCATATCTTAAGACTGCTGAGTGTACATAAGGGCACAGCATTGATCATCATCTAGACTAGAATTATAACTACAGAAAAAAAAAAAAATTCATACATACAATCTGCAATTTTAGTTCCATGTCTCTTGCCACAATATTACCATATATATAAACTAATATATAATATGTTATAGTACTATGTTTACTACTCAGTAAAATCCTAAAAAAAAAAATGTTTAAGTTAGTTATATTCTGTCTTCAGAGTCCCTTTGCTTATGGCAAAAATTAAACAAACAAAAGTGAACCAGTGAGGGAAAATTTCACAGGCTTGGAAGCCCTGAAGTAGGTCCCCTGTTAAAGATGATTCTTCTCATGCACAGGTGACGAGGAGAGTCTATAATGATCAGTCAACGCTGGTCTTCTCTGATCAACCAATAGGAGAATGGCCTAGACCAAAGCTGTGATCTAGTGTATCTCCTGAGGGGAAGACAGAAGCAGCTTTGCTAGCAGGATAGTCTGTATTTCCATCATGTCAATGATATAACAGAAATCCACATATTGCCTGAGTCTATTTATTTCTTGTGAAAAGTTAGGATGGACAAAATCTGCTTACAGACTGAATTTGATGTCCCTGGTGTGGAAATAGGCAGCATAGCTGTGCAAGAATTTTAGTACAGAGATGAAAGACTTTTTTATACAAATATACTGGGATGGGTCCTAGGGTGTCTGTGAAGGCAGGTTGGCCACACTTTTGATTAAGATACAAAAGGTGTGATGCAGTTATCATTACTTAGTGAGTTCATGCTAAAATGCTCCATGGATATACATAGTGAATATTACATTCACAGTAGCATTTCTACAAGCATTATATGTCCACTGATCCATAAAAGTAAACATGTACTCAGGTACCGTTACCAAAGGCAGTATAGCTGTAAGAAGTTCTATAATATTTACCATCATCTCTTTAAAACCTGCAACACAGGGAGTAATCACTTCTCTCCTAATATTAATGGCAGATTAATTCAATTTGTAAGAGCCATAAACATGGATTCCTGATTCCAACGCAATCTTGAGCGATAATCTGCAAGTACTGGAGGTGTTTTTCATTGACAAGAATTTCATGCATCTGTACTGGAAAGGAATCAGGGATTTACAAATACGGCATAAATCTAATTTCTCATAGCTTGTACCAGAGGTTGCCCAGAGACGAGGAGGCAACAACTGGTCATTGAGTTTTGTCTCTTTTGTAATAACCTTTTTCTTTATGTCATCAACAAATGTCAAAACTACTCCATAGCTGTTCTTATTTATTTCCAGGAGGTTTCATCAGTGTAAATCAGTTTCACCATATTTACACAGGCACAGATGAAAACAGAATGAGTTTCCTAGCAACCTCATCTTCATCAAAACCCCAAGCAAAAATAATTATATTTAATAGAAGAAATCTTTTCCAAATGAAAGGATATGACACTTGAATTCCACTTTCCTAAAGACTGCTCACAGTCCTTCCCTTGTTCTTGTTCCCTTCATTTGTTGTCAGTTACATAACTCCTTTTTTTGCTTATAGGCATCAGCATCAACTATGTTAAAAGTGTACTTTACCTCTGTTGAAATTCAAGGTCTCTGTGCCATGTTACACCTTTTGTACGTTTTATTGAGAGGTATTCAAAAGACAGAATTAAGAAAAACACATACATTAGAGCTCAAAATATATTTGGTGGATTCAAGTTTAAAAGTTGACACAGACACATCATTGTAAGAATTGGATAGCTTCTTATTGTATTATTTAGAATGCCTATCTTTATAATGCAGAGGCTCAACTACTTTTTTTTTTTTTTTTAAATAAAGTTTGATAGAAGAAATATCCTGGTTTTATGCTCAACCCTGGGCTGATGTGCAGAATGACACTTATAACAAGGAGGTCTAAAGAAAAAATTCTATGCATTGGGCAACAGTTTCTGTCAATCTCCAGGCATGGAGGAGAGCAAAGAGGACGTTCCAGATCTGAAACTGAAACTTGACTGTCTGTCTGCTATGATATATGTGCCTGCATAAGATAAGTTAAAATTTTAATAAGCACAGAGGAACAGAAATTATGAGGCTAAGGACAGCTTTCTTAACCGAGAAATAGACATAGATGACTGAATGAAGTAAGCACAGTGTAAACTCAAGTTATGGGACTAAAATGAAATTAGTCATCAAGTAGTCAAGTCTCTTGACATAGAATAGGGTACTAATCTGAGACAAATCATAAACTGAAAGCAAGGAAATGAAATTCAAAGTGGAAAGGAGTCTCATTAATAGGAAGTGTTATTTTTTTCCTGTACACCTTATTATGTATACAACGCATATTAAGTACCTTTATTTTTTTGTTTCTCAACTGGTTAAGATCAATGTGAGTATCAGAACCATACACGAGAGGGCTTTAGGATAACTAACGATTATACACCTAGATCCTTTCATGTTATTCTATAAGACAACGAAAATCAACATAAAACAAAAAACCAAAACCAAACCACCACAATGAAGTGTTCCAATTCTGCAATTAACCTGCTCTTCCATACCACCCCCTCACTCAGACTTCTTCCAGAACCAATCTGTTCAGGATTTGCTGTCCAGACCCACAAAAGCAGTGATGGGCTGGTAGAAAGTGATGTGTAAAAAAACCACCAGGGAATAATAACTACTTTCAATAATGGCATTTTCCAGAGCAAGAGAGTGAATGCTTATACCTGCAGCCAACTACTTTCCATCTCCTTCCCTGGCAGAGAGGAGCTATCGTCATCTCAACTGAAGAGCCGGAAAAGGGGCCTCTGAAAATTCAGATAAGACATTTTTGAGAAAACTGTTCAAAATTACATTCGTGATGCAAGTAAGTTCATCAGAATGCTTTCCTTAATTATTCAAAACAAAGTGATTTCACATGAAAATGTATTAAATTAGGCAATTACTTTTCTTGAATAACCAAGGCCAATCATGGGATATGTTAACTTTAAACATTATTGCAAATGCATTAGGATGTACTGCTAATTTTGCAAGCATCTTTCTACAAATAAGATTTTTTTTAAAATTTATATTGATACATCAGTTATTGAGGTCTCTGTTTACAGTACTGCTTCTGAACCTTGGTCTGACTGCAAAGGCAGTTCGTATTCATAAAACCAAGTCTTGAGGTCACATCAGGCTCTGACCTGTAACTTTCTAACACTGTTAACAGAAATCATTTCATCTTACATACGGAACAGCTTCAGCCCTAATATTGACCTTAACTGTGATTTTCCAAAAGTAATTCACACCTACATATACTTATACAAGTGTGCATATACATGTGGTTTTATATAAATTTATTAAATAGTAAATAAAGCTTAAAAATCATTAGAGACAAATAATGCAAATATTTCATTTTTTCAGAAATATCCTCAAAAATCCAAAGAGGAAGAATCTGTTTTTTCTTATGCTTTGAAAATTTTTGCAAGTTCTACATCACCATAGGTATATATATTAATTTTTATTTGATTTTAGACTATTTTTCTCGTCTTTCAAGTGCACTTGGAATTATGATAATTTTCTCCACAGTCATTTCTTTTATTTTATTTGTTAAAATTATTTATATGCATCACCATTGGAAATGTTGAGCATATACATCTGTTGCTTAGGGCATTCTTTCTGTAAGTAGTGTAATTTCATAAGTCTTGGGAAGACTGGCTAGGGACCGGCTTGGATCTACTAGCTAGGGACTCCAACACTATTCTTATCTCATTAATAGAACAGACAAAAGAAAAGAAACAGATTTGGCTCAGTTGCAAATAAGTTAATTGTCTGTATGGCATGACCCACAAAACCACATCATCTAACAGGCGCAATGTTGAAACATCTGAACCAATAGCAAGCTTTCAGCACAATGCTGTGCAGGCTTCTCTACAACAATGAGTTGCGTGAAAGGGATAAAGTGGTTTTGGCAGAAAATAAACCCCCTTGCGTTCTAACACTCCTCACTGAGGTGGCAGGCTAGGCGTGGCTAGGCTTAAATCCTGAGTGATGCCCAATTCACCATTACCAGTCCAGTCACATTTAATATATTAAATTGTTACAGTTCTGGATACACTAATAGTGGACTGCACCTTCAGTCTAGTCATGCTCATGAGCTAGCATGGCCACTTTCTAGTCTTTGGTCACATTCAGTGACAAACTGAAACGACTAGCTACTTAAACGGTGCAGTTTATTTAAACAACAGATATATAGGTTCTTTGGATTGCCAGTGATATATACATTGTCTGCAAAGCACGTGCAAATAAAAGTATTGTTCCGTATAAAAAATGAGCAAAAAAGTTGTAAACAATGCAGCCTTGCTATAACCATAGAAAAGAGATTCTCTAGCGAGATTTCTAAGTTTCCCAAAGAAGCACTCAGTATAGTCTAAGTCTTACCCACAGGCATCCCTATGTGAGCAAGAAGGCTCAGCCTGTCGACTGGTCCTGGAAGTCAAAGGTAGTCTGTGATGGAGTTCTCCCTGACTTGTTTCCAATGGTGTCTTCCCTGATACCCCCCCTTTCTCAGGCTTTTTTTATACTACTTTTTGCCCGGAAGATGCAGTTTGAGTAACTTTAGTCATAAATACCTTTACTATGAGTGGTGTAAAATTCTCTCACTTCACATAGGCGTGTAGCCTTCAGGATGGAGGTGTGTTTTGTTATTATTATGACATTATGATGAGCAAAGTTCGCACAAAGGACAGCATTTCATCAAAATTTTATGAGATGTGGTCTCAGGATAGCGAGTAGGCTGGTTCCTCTGTTCTTTAGTATCATCTTGTTCCTGTATCTGCTATACGCCACAGGGCAAGGACACAGAAGGCCGCAATCCGTTCCATCCCCTGTGTAGCTTCGTAAGCAATATTGTACCAGGAATCGCAGATGCTGAATTCATGCCTGCTGCAGTTGTTTTCTACGTCAGAAGCCTCTCGATTTTATACTTTCCTTTAATGTGTGAACAACGCTGTACTTTTATATTTTTGGCCAATTTAGTAATTATTCCACACAATGCACAGCTTAGAAGGTTTCTTTCTCAGGGTTTTTTTAAATAGTCAAACTAATTAAATATTAGATTTCCTGATCTGTACCTCTATATTCCACCTGTATCATCATCACTGGTCCATGTTGAACTCAGCAAACATCTTCCTTCTTTACCTTCATTATTTTATAGGACTGTTCACTTTGCATCATCCTCCAACCCTGCCAGCACATCTCTGCATGCATCTGGTGGTTTCAGCTTCAGGGGGGCTACTTCAGTTAAAGTTCGGTTAAAGTCTGCATCCGATCATACATACTAACCCGTGATATAGCAAGGCCTATCACAGTGTTTTCTTTGTTGTTTTGTTTTTTTTTTTTTAATAAAAATGCCACAGAATTACAAAAAATCTTTCTAAACATCAACGCTGTGCATCCCTCAAATATCTTCTATTATCATCCTTAGCAAACTAGCCATCTCAGTGAAAATATACTGAAATCTCCACTCTGTTTCAGTGTAAAAATACACATGCAAACATAATAGTATTATTAGTGGATAGGAAGATATTTTTTAAATATTCTTTTCATTCAAATAGAAAATTTTAATCTTAACTGTTTAACATTTTTGTTGGTGATATGGACAGAGGGACTGAATGCATACTCAGCAACTTTGCTGACAATGCCAAGCTGAGGAGAGCAGTTGACACACTGGAGGAAGGAATGCCATCCAGAGGGACCTGGACAGGCTTGAGTGGTGGGACTGTGCAAGCCTCATAAAGTTCAAACAGGCCAAGTGCAAGGTCCTGCACCTTGTGTGGGGGAAATCCCAAGCAAAAATACAGGCTGGGCAGAGAATGGTTTAAGAGCAGCCCTGAGGAGAAGGACTTGGGGGTGCTGGTTGATGAGAAGCTCAACATGAGCCGGCAACGCATGCTTGCGGAGCAGAAAGCCAACTGTATCCTGGGCTGCATCAACGGAAACATCATCAACAGATCAAGGGACATGATTATATCCCTTTATTTGGCCTTGGTGAGACCCCATCTGAAGTATTGCATCCAGCTTTGGAGTCCTCAGCACAGGAAAGACATAGACCTGTTGGAGCAAGTCCAGAGGAGGGACATGAAGATGATCAGAAGTCAAAAGCACCTCTCCTACTAAGACAGATTGAGAGAGTTGGGATTGTTCAGCCTGGAGAAGAGAAGGCTACAGGGAGACCTCATAGCAGCCTTCCGGTACTTAAAGGGGGCCTTCAGGAAAGATGGGGAGGGACTCTATCAGGGAGTGTAGTGATAGGATGAGGGGTAACAGTTTTAAACTGAAAGAGGGGACATTTAGATTAGATATTAGGAAGAAATTCTTTACTGTGACGGTGATGAGATACTCAAACAGGCTGCCCAGGGAAGCTGTGGATGTCTCATCCCTGGAAGTGTTCTAGGCCAGGCTGGATGGGGCTTTGAGCAACCTGGTCTAGTGGGAGGTGTCCCAGGACAGGGGGGCTGGAACTAGATGATCTTTAAGGTCCTTTCCAACCCAAACCATTCTGTGATTCTATGAGTCTATGAACTTGGGAGGGACTAGATCTAGACTTGATCTAGATTTAATTAGAATATTTTTTTAAATCTAGTCTTGCCCCTTTTGATTGGAAAATTTTATTCTATACAGCTCTAGATACTTTGGACGGTTCTGACAGTGAAATTAGTTTAGTACAAATACTGTGGAACTAAATAGAGTGTGAACAAACAATTCTGCACACAGTAGGAGCCTCATGTTAGAATGAAATGTGACTTTGTGAAGAACAGTTCACAGCTTTTATATAATACTGGTTGCAAAATAACTAAGTGAACATCATAGGCAATTATTTAAGATAAAAAATTGACAGCACTCACTTTAAGTAGTCAGGTTTTCCAGCTACTACCTAATGTATAGAATTTAAAAGAATTCAAATAACTTTGGCTAACACTCTGACCTCGCAAAGAATTCCCATGGGGCACTGAGGACCACTTATAAAAAGTTTATTGCTAGATCTGAATCTGAAGGATGTACTTAACAAACGTTTGCTGAATGTCATTGAAGAAATTCCTAGCACCCCGTTTGAAAAATCAGTCATTCCAAACCTAATCTGACACCAGGTGTATATATTTGGAAATCATTCCCTCCTGAGAAGATGGAAAGGTCTTAGCAAAACTTAAATATCATTTAAGAGCTTGAGGACTAATGTGATTTAAAACATTTTACTGACAAAAGTATGTTCATGGTACAGGGGATCTTTTCTATTCACACTCACCTTTTTTTTAATAGTTCCAATTACTCTTTTCCTCTACTACTAGGTAAAACAGTGGTTAGAGGCAGATGAATCTGCATTACAATTTTATACTCAGTCAGAAAAGTAGTGAATAAATACTTTAAAAATCAATAACAAAAAGTGCTAAAAATCCCTAATTAGTCTTTATTAATTAAAAAGCTCTAGGCATAAGATTAGATTGCTAAAAAGTGGTAGAAATATTAAAGGGGACAGATGCCTTCCTAGAAACCAATGATGTATTTATTTGCCCACAGAATGTGTTTATATGTAGTTCATGACAGCTTTTTAAGAAGGTATGAAAAAAAAAGAAAGAAAGAAAACCCATCTGTGTTGTCTATGTTCTTTTATAAACACTGTATTTTTACATGTTCTATAATTCAGTATTTATTTACAGTAGCAGCAACAATAATTTTTTAATACACTGTAAAATACTGATGCTGGAAAGAGACATTGCATCTAAACATTCAATGGTTCCTAGTAGCCATCTTTTTGTATAGCTATAAATATACTGCTTACTTCCTCTTTAGGTATTGTTTGACTGGAAAATGGAATGAATGAAAGAAGCATGAATTATTGTTTAGATGTTTCTGGCTAGTCTTAAATGTCTGGCTCACAAGTTTTTTAAACAGATTAATGTAATATTAAATTGCATTTGCTATTTGATTTATAGCAGCATAAAGAGAAACAAGTTTTAGAGTGGTTCATCCCAGCACTAGGTGTTAGGGAAATGATCTGTGAGAGGTTCCCTAAGTCCCCAGAAGTTAACATTTTAACAAGACAAGAGAGACTGAAAGAAATTAGTTTTGCCTAGTCAAAATATTGAGGGATTAGAACTGATGCAATTACCACTGAGAAGAATTTAAAAAATACGCACTCTTAAGAATGGGCAAACTTTTTTTTCCTTGCAAAAAGTACCTCCTTAATCAAAGAAATAAAATTATCCAGCTCTGAGCTATTTCTGAATATATGTAAAGAGAGTATTTTTAACTGCAGATGGCACATACTGCATCAAAAGCACGTCAACAATATATCTGGAAAAAAAGAGTTGAGGTCCTCAAACCTCTGGTTTTCATACTAACACTATGTTCTTACCCTGCCTCCTGGCAGCCCAGCCACAGGCAGTCTCACCCGAGGCAGAAGCAAGAGCTTCACCCCTGCATACTGGCCCTATGTAAAGACGGGTGCTCAGGCAGGCTGGGGGAAGGTGGGAGGGTGAGAGACTGGGCTGCAAAGCCGGGCACAGCACCAGGGGAGACAGACTGGGAGATAGCCACAGGGAAGAGGGTGGGACACGCTGGAGAAAGGCTGTCTGCCGCAAGTGGTTTGGCAATGGCTGGGACTTCAAGGGTTGTTTCAGTCAAATTGCCTGTAGTGCAGCCTTGTAAAGGAAGATGGGTTTATTTGTCTTTGGTAATATCCAGGACTCAATACATTTTGTCAATATCCTGAAAATAAGCATGTAGTTCACACCTAAAATCTGCTGGCTGCACCCTCCTGCCTTCAGAGAGCTCTTCCCGGTCTGGTCTCTTGTTCCTCTGTGCTGGCTCCTCCAGGCATCACATTTACAGCCTGCTCCTCATCCATGGGGATACAGGTTCAGACCCATCCTTGTTGGTGGGGATGATCTCTACAAGATTACAAGAACTCAGAAAGACGCTCTTTCAAAGCACAAAGCCTGTGTATCTCAAATGTAAATCCTTTCCCCCCCGCCTTTCTCTTTTGCAGTAGACTGGGGGCGGAGGGGATAAATTCTTTCTACAGGTGTTTCCTTCTTTATCTTTATACATTGTGAAGTATACCAGTGCTGCCATGAAGGTTGAGTGCTTTCCAAATTAGTGGAATTAAAGGAATCCATTAAAACAAAAGCAAGTTGTTTTGACCTGTCTCTGTAGCCATGTCAATAAACTCACATTCTGCAGAGGCTGACACATAGGGAACTGGAAGACAAAAGTGGAAAAACTGCACTGCAGGAGCAAAAATAAAATTATGTGTTTTGTCCAAGTGCTTTCCTTGTAACCCTGCAAGAGATGTTTAGTAAAAATAACACAACCTGGGAAAGGAATTTTTTTGGTTGGTTTTTGGTTTTGTTTTCTGTTCTGTTCTGTTTAAGGGTCTGAGTTTCTATTGGGGAGGATTTTTGTGGTCAAACTACTTCAGCTTTATCAGCGTTCCTAACTGTGTCTATCAGGAAGCTAGACTAGCCACTGTCCTTGTGTTTAAATAAAGAAAAACTGGTGATTGTAAGAAATTTAGAAGATCAGTTTTGACCCCTATTCCAATGACATTTTCAATGTATTCTTCTATGGGAATCCATCAAGTTCAATACTAGTTTATTGTAGCACTGAGTTATGATACAGGAAATGAATTGTGTTGTACTTCTTAGCGAAAATTAGACCAGAATAACATTAAAATTTTTTTCTTCTTTATTTTAAACTTTTAAAACCAACATGAATTCTGAAAACAAAACTCAATTATTTCTCAGTTTTTCACCACTGTCAGTAACAAAGGGTCTTCAGACTGATTACTGCCTTCATTTAGATCTGTTCAAGCCCATGGTCATCAAATTACGTTTATAGTTATACCATGGAAATGCTCTTCCTGTGGGCTTCCACTAATGCATATCCACAAAAAATTACTTGCCCTGAAATACCAAGTAGAATATTAACAGTTCTGCCAGCAGTGTGTGAACACCAGTGAGGAAAAAAATCAGTCAGTTCTTATAAAGTTTTGTTAGTTCCACAGCCCTGGCAGTAGTAAGTAGTAATTTTAGAAAATATACTTCAAGTTTGCAAGATATCCTCTAAGAAAATAAAGATATGAAGTACGAAGGAGTATATTCATATGGTTGTTTTTCAGAGCAATACCTACATCTTATGGAATTTACTTTTTCCTATTGCATGTGTATTAAATAAATCACTGATATAATGGATCCAAATAATCCAAATTCTAAAAATGTCTCTTGTCATTTTGTGTTTATAATTGTATTTCAAAATTATTGCATTTTAATTTTTTGAAAGTTTGTTTAAGACAGATTGAAACTACACTTCTACAAATCAGATAAACTGGTGAAAGACCAGGGATATTTTTTTTTTAACTGTAGTTAAAAAATTTTTGGCATAAACCTCTATGCATTTATAGATCATAAATAGTATTACAACATAAGAAATACCTCTTCTGGTATTGGAGTTAATTTTTAAAAAACAACACTTAAACACTAAATATTTACAGACTGACACAGTCTTGTTTAACATCTTCATGAATGATCTGGTTGACAGAGGGGAGTGCACCCTCAGCAAGTGTGCAGACACCATTAACCTGGGAAGAGTGGGTGATACACCAGAGGGTCGCATTGCCATCCACAGGGACCTTGACAGGATAAAGCAATGGGCCAACAGGAACCTTATGCAGCTCAGGAAGGGGAAATGCAAAATCCTGCAGGTGAGGAGGAACAATGCCATATATCAGTATATGCTGGGGGCTACTCAGCTGGAAAGCAGCTTGGCAGAACATAGCTAGAAGTCCTGGTGGACATAAACTTGAATATGAGCCAGCAATATGTCTTTGCTGCAAAGGCAGCCAATGGTATCCTCAGCTGCATGGATAAAGTACTGGCAGCAGGTCAAGAGAGGGGATCTTTCCTCTCTACTAAGCACTGGTGAGGCCACAACTGGAGTGCTGTTTCAGTTCTGAGCTCCCCAGTACAAGAGAGACATGGACCTACAGGAGAGAGTTCAAGAAATAGTCACATGAAAAATAAAGCACTGGATCATCTCTCCTATGAGGAAAGGCTGATGGACCTGGGACTGTTCAGCCTGGAGAAGAGAAGGCTCGGGGGGATCTCATCAGTGTACATAAATACCTAAAGGGAGGGTGCAAAGAGGATGGAGACAAGCTCTTTTGAGCGGTGTCCAGGGACAGGGCCAGACACAATGGCCACAAACTGAAACACAGGAGTTTCCCTCTGAACATCAGGAAACACTTGTTTGCTGTGAATGTGATCAAGCACTGGCTCAGGGATGTTGTGTAGTCTCCATCCTTGAAGACATTAAAAAAAACATCTAAACACAATCCTGGGCAACTGTCTCTAGGTGGCCCTACTTGAAAAGGAGCTTAGAGAAGATGATCCCCAGAGGTATTTGCCAAGCCAAATGATTCTGTGATTCTGTAACTGCACAAAACTCTCTTCTTCCCTTATAACTGACATGACATTACTTATATACCCTCTCTCAGCATGCCTTTTAACTGTAGTTTATTGCCCAGAGAGTATCATAAAATAGCAGCATGCAAATTGGAAGGCTACAAACAAAGTCAGGAATTCACCTTTTGGCCCTATGGGCCCAGAGACTGTAAGTGACTCTGTGCCCACGGATGATTATCATTCAGAACAAGTTTTTAGCACAAGTTTTTATGCTTTCATCTAAAGTTACTAGCAAATTATTTGATTGTAAAATGAGTAATAAGTACTTTTTTCCTCCTATACAATCCAAGCAGTGGTCAAGTACTATGTGACCTAACCAGCTAACCAAGAGAATATAAAATATTTAGGGGTTAAAGTTGTCTAGTGTCTTCCTTTTACTCTTCAGACATTTTCAAAGTGCTTACTCAAAGTCAGTATAAAGACAAGTAAGGAAGTTAAGAAAAATATGAAGACATTTTTCAAAGAAGGGGTATTAATGTTCAAATCTGCCTACTAGCATCTCCAGTAAAGAGGCTGTAAAGCTATTTGCTCTGCTAAATAATTCCCAGTAATAAGCATTCCCTTTACACTTCTTCCTCCCCCACCACCTCTCCACCTCCTAAATGCCAAGGACATTTGAGATTTGCAGCTTTTATAAACGCTTAATAGTCACAAGTTTTCAGAAGAAGTGTCACGATTTTTCATGTCTGACTCAGGACTTTTCATCATTTGGGATTAGCAGAACTAGAGATATGTTGGTGCACTAAGCTGCAGAAAGAGTGAATGCTCTGAGCCCTATCTTGTCTCATTTTGCAGGAGATAAACATTCTCAGTCTCCATATAGATAGAGAAAGATCTTCACTCAGAATCTAGACTTAATGCCATTTGTCAGGGAGAGACTTCCAGATTTCTATGTATCTAGACAATATCCCTTCATGGAAACGTGGCTTAAAACAGGGACACTTGCATTCATCTCTTAAGACTGAGTAAAAAACCAGATAGAACTATTTAAACTGAACCAAAGAAGGAAATATTTTTTCACTAGTCTAGAAAAATAAATCTGCAGTATAGTCAAGAATCCAGTAGTGTTATTCAACTGAAAACTTAGAAAAGGAGTAGACAATCACAAAGTCATGCAAACTAGTCAGTAATTGCAAAAATAATTAAAGGAAAGAGGTGCAGAAATCAGGATCGAAGAGCAAGAGCCTAGAACTCATCTATAAGTAAGCAGCTTATCACACAGAAATCACTGTGAATTTTCTATACTAAGTGGATGAACCAAAGGCCAGTCTTTCATTTCTCCACAGATTAATTACAGCCAGCTGTAGCTTGATTGCCCAGGTGGAACTGACCCAGCCACACAGAGGCTGGACTTCAATTTCTTTTTGGAACAGAGGTTTCCCAGGATGTTTAATCTAGTGTGTGTTTCTTTATCTCTGACTGGTTTGTTTGTTGGGGTTTTTTCCCCTCAGAAATTTCTAAAGGAAAACAAAAATATCTGAGGTGGTTTGAAGGATAGCCTCTCTCTTTTTGTTGCCACTCAGAATTAGCAGATGGAAACAGCGGGCTTCAGGAACTGAGCTCTCAGTTGGTGTCTGAGCAATGTTCATGTCAAGAGAACTGAGAAGGCCACAGAAGAACCAGCTCCCAGCCAGTATTTGGACAAGAGCCATGCCAAGATGGTTAAGCAACCTGCAGGGAAATCTGGCTTCTGCCAGTGTGTAGATGAAGTGCAAGGCACAGTGAAATGTGGCTCCCAGCTGGCACAAAGGCAAAAATCTATGCCAAGATAGTTGATCCAGTCACAGAAAGACTGCCTTCATTGGTACCAGGCCAGATATCAATAGTACTGAGGTGGGGACAGCTTTCGAATCTCTCTTTTCTCTTGCTTCAAATATGAGTCCCACAGAGCAAGCAGAAAGGATTCATTATCATTTCCTGAATCTCAGGAGAAAGCAGAGTTCCAACATCATTCTTACAGCAACTAGAAGGAAGAAATTTCTGTTCTCAGGCAGAACATAGATAAGGCCAGTGATGACATGTAAAGCAAGAGGAGAAAATTCCATCCTATGGGCTGTTTACATGCGTGACCTTAGCTTCCTTGAAACATTCTTAAATCTCTCTGACACAAATTAGTCATTTGCATCCAATGGATGTAATTCAGTTATCATTCTGTGAGGTCATTTCTAATTCATCACAGACTCCAACAGATAGTGTTTTGCTTCTCCTATATACAGAGATAGACCTGCTTTCTTTCCTCATTGTCCCAGAGGAAATTACGGAAAAGCTATCGTTTTCCTTAAAATATACTCACTCATGTCCAGAAACTGCTTGCAATTTCCTTGGTAAAAATACTCTTCCACAAGCAGGCCACCTTTTCTAGACTCTCAGAAGATTGCCATGGGATTAATGAATGATTCTTTTCAAAGTCAGCTCCTAAAAAGGGAGCAGAATGTCTCACAAGTAAAGATGTACATAATTCTGTGAAGAGAAAAGAAGCTTGGACATTACTGATGCTGTCAGACATCCAGCTAAGATTTTTATTCAGAAGCACAAATAGAATCTAATTTCATATGTGTTTGTAGAAAATTACTTTATTCGAATTGGAAAGGGAAGGGAAGAGACAGCACTAATATCTCCTCTGTACCTTCACTACCTTCTCAGTACTTAGAGAATCTGTAAGGAACTGAAGCAAGAAACTGAGTTATTACAAACAAATTAAGAATTTTCTTTCAGATAATAACTAACTTTTCCTTTCTTAAGGAAAAGTTCTTCTTTTGACCCAGCAGCAATGCTGGTGATGCCTCTGTGAAAGCTATTTAAGAACGGATAAAAGGCTCCAAGTCAGTGAGGAGAAAAAAGTACATGAAACAGCTCTGAAAAGAACAAGGTCAAGAAGGACATGAAGGGGGGAGAGGTGCTCACGCACCAGAGCAGATATTCCCCTGCAGCCCATGGAAAAGACCATGATGGAGCAGGTATTGTTGGTAGCCTATGGAGAGGACCTTGACAAAGCAGATGTCCATGCCCTGATGGAAGCTGCAGCCTGTAGAGAGCCTCTGCTGAAGCAGGTTCTCCTGACAGGAACTGGGGCCTTGGGAAGACACACAATGCGGTGGTTTAACCTGAAGGACTGCAGCCTGTGGAAAGGACCCATGCTGGAGCAGGTGAAATCTGCGAGGAGGAAGGAGAAGCAGAGAGGAACTGTTATGGCCTGACCACAACCTTCATTCCCCATCCACCCTGTGCTGCACAATGAGGGAAGGTGGCGGTAGAGGAGTTGGAAATGAAGGAGTGAAATTGAGCCTGGGAAAAAGTGTGAGGGGAAAAGTGTTGGGACTTTGTTTCTCACTATCCAAATGTATTTTAACTGTCAATAAAGTAAATTGATTTTACTCAAGTCAAGTCTATGATGACAATTGCTAAGTGATCTCTGTGTTTTTATCTCTACCCATGAGCTTTTCTGTTTTATTTTCTCCCCAACCCTGATTGAGAAGGGGGAGTGAGAGAGCAGCTGAGTGGGTCTCTGGCAGCTGGCAGGTTCAACCCATAACAATTTACTTGTCTTTTTATCCTGGTTTTTCAGAGGAAAAGCAATTGAGCCAGGCCATACCCAGGGGCAAATCTGAGAACATATATTACATTAATATTATCACTTACAGGAATTTTCATCAAGAAACAAAATTTCTTTCCACTTTCTCAGTCAGTCTTAATTATCAAAAATACTGTTAGGCAGAGAAACATATCACTTTGATGTACCGACATGGAGTAATATTTATGAATAATAACTTTGGGGTTATGAATGGAGATGCATAAACAATTGGTTTATATTTGCAGAATTACTGCAATGGATCCTTTATAAACCCTTTAGTTAGGAAACCACTTCAAATTTTGTGATTATCAGCACTTCAGTACATTTTAGAGTGTCAAGAAAAAATAGTTTGACTGAAGTTACTGGTTTTCAGACTAATTAGTATTTGTTACCACTTACATACTAACAGTGGATTCCAGACATTGCCTTTTAAAATCCCTTTTTTCACCCATTCATACTCTCCTGAAATGTTTGCCTTGGAGATTAAAATTTTCCAAGCCTAGTCTCAATCTGCAGTTTGTTTATTTTTCTATGGTGTTTGGATTAATACTGTTCGGTTCTCTGGAATGTAAGAAGACTAAAATTGACGATATCTGTTATAAACTGCCTTATGATTACTTGCTGTAGAACTGTACTGATGAATCAGCTTAACCTAGAAAATTAGAAATTGGCAGATACTTATTCCTTATTGAGAAGTAGTGCATTCAGGTGTTCCAGGGAAAATTGGGTTTGATTCAGCTGAGCTATGAAGGTTTGAAAATAGCACCTCTAAAAAATTTCTTGTGCTTGGAAACTGATTTCTTTTAACATGCCTCACTACTGTTCTTAGTAAATCAGGTTGCACTGACACCCAGCAGAATTCCCAGAGTGCAAAGGAAGCTCAGCACTTCTGAAAGACAACATGGTTCCAAAGTTCTTTCCTTATTCAAACTGTATTGGTACACACGCTGACAACTATATGCACCATGTACTCGAAGGCTTCCCAGATACTAACTGCATTGTGCATTGTTTCGTGGTTGGTTACCAGCAAAGAAATGTATCTTCTATATTTATTTTTTTTTTGTGATAGAGCCAAGTGGCATCTGCTTTATTGTGTATTTGGAGTTATGATTATTTTCCCTTAATAAACCAGCTGGGTACAAAGAGTCTGTTGGGAGGAGAAGGGAGACATTTCTTTCCCTGAGGGAGCCTCTGAGCATACTCAAGGTAGAGCATTTCGGAGACGGTGGGGTATGGTCAAGACAGTCTGTTACAGTCACAAGTAAGAGCTTGAAACTCATGAAAGGACATTATACTACTGCAGTGGGAAGCAGGTATCAAAAAGACTTCAAAAGTCTAGGCTCTAGAAGGATCTGAGATTGATGCTACTCAGAGGGTGATTGAGTGGGGAAAAGCAAGGACAAAGGACAAAGGGTATCTAAAAACAAATTTTCCTTACTTGAGTCTTCTCTACTTGCCCAACTTAATTTTTGCTTTTTATTTAAAGAAAATTTGTCCTTTGAGGGTTGTAAAATATTTTGATCTCACAGAGGACTCACTAGATCCAGAAGACACAGACACATCCACATTGAAACTTTGGCTTTGATGACACCAGATAACATCACAGTTAGAGCAGCATAAAAATTACTGGCATTTTGTGGAAGCAGAAACATGTTAGCATTTCATTCATAGAATAAAAAGGAACAGTGTGAATAGTGTGTCCAAAACTCTCTGTTTGAATGAAGGTAGTACTTACATTTATCCATGCTGTAAGTGTAGGAAGAGCCAAAGCTTCCTTAAATGGAGGTGGTTATGAAACATCAGAAAAATGTTCATTAAACTATATTTAATCAGTGCTACAGGATCATAATAAGGAAAAGCTCACCAGGTGTGACACAAGTTGGACTGCTGTGACTGTTTTCACTCCAGCATACATGGCCTTAGGGTAACTATTCATGGTAATATTAAGTTCTGGAGGGTGTGCTGGAACTTTCAACCACTATTCTTTTCAGATTGACGACTTCCAAAAATATGTTTTAAATCCTTGGAGTGAATATTAATAGTGTATATGATGTTTTAAATCAAATGCACAATACTGGAAGAGTTTAGGAAATAAAATGAAAAATACTCAAAGAAATATTGGCAAGGAGAAGAAAAGATGTTTTTTCTTCTTCTCTTACACTTTATGAGTTACAAATGAAGTAGACATTTTTAGTTGATAATAAAGCTTATAAAAGGCTGATAGAAAGTTTGATATAGCAACTTTCATATGGCAGTTAAGATGAGCCTACAAATGATCTTTCAGAACTATAGTTCCTGTGCTCATACAGTTCATTTTCCACTACAAAGGCTTCTGCAAAGTCTAAGCGTGACTTCAATCCCACATGAACTTTATTAAAACATCTTTAAAGGAACATAGTTTATTTATGCATCTTGGGAAAGTCCTTGAAATGAGAATAACATTTATTTGTGATCATTCAGGGATGCAGACTAAATCTCCTCACAGACATACAGATATAAAATAAAAGAAAATAAATATTTTATTTTCAAATTAGTTCTTTATCACAAAGTCCAGCGNGAGAACAATTCCAGGGAACAGATCTGGACTGGATTTTCTATCTGCCTATCACTTAACTGCATTTTCATTTTACACAGGCCTTTTCTTAATCATGCACTCAATCAGCAATGAAAGCACCCAAGTTTAGTGTCTCAAGACTTATAACAATTCTGCTGGGATGTGTACATTTATTCCAAAGCCCATTTTCTCATTCTTCTGTTGATCTCACAAACAACTTGATGTCTTAATTTTCTGAAATAACTTCTGACATTGTAACTACTACATTTGTGTTGGAAAATCTTCTGAAGGCATTAAGATTTTTCTTCTTTTTAGTCATAATAATTAATAATTGCCTAAAAAGATTAACATTCTCAGATCACTAAATTCTCTTTCCTTTCCATTATCTGAAATAAATACCCTTTATCCGTTGATATCTGTAAGCTTTCCATTTGTACTGAGAGTATGCTGAACCTACAGCATACTTTGGTCATATTGCTTTTCTTCTAGTTTCTGATATACCACATTTTTGAAAACTTAATCAAATCTTTATGAAATACATGTATATATATCCTCTCCTGCTTGGAAATTTCCTGTAATGCTGGCTAGATAAATTCTCTGAATGGTTATTCAGAACAGGCTCATCAGAAAAATGGAGACTAGTGCATGCTGACCCGCCATATGGATAGGATTTCACTGAAACCCTTCTTTTCTTCTTATGAGATGTATATACAAATCCCAGAAGCTAGGTACATGGTTTTGTGTTTAATAACATAGTGCAGCATACTGTTCATAAGAGTATGTAGGCACAGATGAATCATGAACATAAACAGAAGGAGACAGATTGTATACATAGAGCCTCTCTTATTGCGTGTAACTCTCACACTGAGCACAGTGGATGCCAGTCCTTATGCCTGAGGCAGCAACTACTTGCAAAACCTCTTCCCTTGTCCTCAGAAGCATCATATTAACCCCAAAAGATCTGTTGAGTCTTCATTACCTGCTGTAAGTCTCTCTGTTGTAGACACCTGCAGTCCTCCTCTCTGCTGGGCCTTCAGCATGGAAATGGCCTTCACATTGACCCCGAGAAGCTTTATTAGGGTCCCTTGAGCTATGCACACAGGCTCTGCTCCTCACCTTTTCACTTACACTAGAATGAAGGTATCAAAGCTAGTAAATTTTGTTGTTGAATCAGCTGACGTGCTGCAGACAGGCACAACAAAATCTCTGCTGAAGAAGTTTGAACAAAGATGGGAAAAAAACCCAAAACAATTAGAAAAAGAAGACAAGAAAGAAGACAGATTCTAAAAGACGGGAAGAGTGGAAAGGATACTACAGGTACAAAAGAGGAGGAATGTGCAAAAAAAGAATAGTCAGAAGACATAAATGAGATGTCATCTCTACACTGTAAAAGGATGAGACAAGAAGGGTTTGTGGAGGATTTATTTTTAGACAGAGCAAACAAGCGAAATCCCAAAGAACAGGCGTGTAGCCCCTCCATCTTGTTTACCGTGGAAAAAGCAGAGCAACATTCCCTCCTTCTGCTAACATCTGACCACAAAAGAAATCCAAGAATCAGTCAAAGAGCAGTTCACTCTGGCAAACGAGTCAGTATTTTTGCAATTACTTTCATAATCACAGCTCTGGCCTGTGTCTCAGGCACCAAGATTTAATGACGATGTGACTTGAAGGAAATAAATGTACATGAGAGTGCTCATTTTGTCCCCAGAACTACAAGGTTTGAGGTGAAAAAAGGTTTTCAACACACGAAGAAGAGTCAATGCTGTGTAGTCAAATGCAAGATGTTCCTCGAGGCCTTTGACTGAAGTCTCCAAGAAGAGCTAAAGATCCCAGCATGCCATGCAGTAATTACCTCACCTCGATGCACACATGGCACATTTCAAATATCCAGCCACAAGATGTCAGCACACTCAACAGGAATTCTTACAAAAAGAAAAATCTGTATGAATAGGATCTTTCTGTGTCATACACATATTTTCCCTGCTTGTAATAGAAAAATAGATGTTTTGGAGGATTTACGTGAAATTTAGCATTCAGGCTGTGCCTTCTAAGTGGAAATAGGTTGTGTATCATAGTTTGGTCATAGTATCTTAATGAGAGTAAAATGCTGTGACAGAATGGAGAGCATGTTTTTTTTCTTCTTACTCTGAAACCAAAGGATACTGGAGAAGGATCTAAAATAGCTCATAAGCACGTAATACGATTTTCAACAACAGAGTGAAAGTTCTTGCCAGCTGCTTAGATGTTTAAGACTGCATACACTCAGCCTTGAAATCCTACTCCAGTACTCCAGAGATAATTTCATCTTACTAAATTGTCCAGATACATGTTTCATGGCCTTCATAATCACAATATCTATAAACCTTTAACTACAAATTCTATAGGTATGGTGTGGCTTGTGTATTAAGTACCATAAGTGAAGAGCATATGGGATGTGGGCGTAGCATAAAATAAGGTAATCATGGCCACTTTCTTTCAAAAACAGTTCAGAGTCAAGATAACAATAATCTTTTTCAATTTACATACTGATAAAAATATTCAGTGAGTTATTCTTATTACTGCATTTCTATCTATAAATATTCAAATTTCACCTTGGGCAGGAAAATGCTTGGAGTCTTCCTTTTGAAATGTAGTCAGAATTTCCTCCACATTCTTTGAAATCTTTCAGCATGTCATCATAGCCACAGCAGATGGTATATCAGAGGCTTTCTGTGGAGATTGAGATAGCTAGATTCTCAAAGCCTGACTCCCATATTAGGTAAACTAGTAGTCAAAATGTGTAGCAGAATTAGTGGACACCTGGATAAATGCAAGTTACTTGGATAGTTCATCACACCTTAGGTAGGGGGAAGTTCTGCAATGTAGATGTTTTGACATTTTTTGACAAAGTCATCAAACATGAAAATATGATGATTTATTTGATATGCCCTATCTGTATTTCCAAAAGACCTTTGGCGATGGCCATCTCTCAAGACTTTTCAAGAAAATGAGCAGTCACAGCTCATTTCAGAGCAGGGGAATCTTCCATGAATAAAATTATCTGATTAAGAGACAAGAAGGAGAGAAAAGGAGTAAAATACTAGTTCTTGTCAAGCAGTGGGGTCGCTATGGAATTTTAGAGCAGGCTGGGGCAGGACTTGTGCTTTTCAATGTCTTCATGAAAGTCCTGCAAAAGGCTTTCTGTAGGGAGCTGGGAAAGTTTGCTGCTAATACTGAATTATTCAGAATATGAAAAATGCAGACTGACTGTGAAGAATTGCTGCAGAAACTTGTGAGGCTGATTGAGCAATAAAATGGCAGATGAAATTCAGTGCAGAAAAATGTAAAGTGATGCAAAAGGGAAAAAATCCACAGATTCATATAGAAAATTATGAGCTCCAAGCTAAGCGATATCACTCAGAAGAAAGATCTTGAGATAATGAGAGTTAGTTCCACAAAAATGTCAGTCCTATGCTGAATAGCAGACAAAAAAAGCAAATCAAATGTTAGTAACTGTTAGGAAAAAATATAACAAAACAGAGAACAAGATAATGCTCAGTTGAATAATTCATGAATCACCTTTAAATCCATGCAATTCTGGCCCCTGTCTCATTGTCCTCCCATGTCCAAAAGGATATAGTAGAATTGGAAATTTTTACCAAAATGATTAAAACAACAAAAATTGTTAAAGATGTAGATGGGACAAAAAATGTCCCCAAAAATGGGACAAAATTGAGGCATATAGGGTGAGCTAAGACTCTTCTATCTAGAGAAGAGACAAATTAGGAGGACAAAACGGGTCCATAGACTTAGGAGTAAGTAGGGGGAGAACAGAATTTTTTTTTCCTCATCATATCTTCCACTGTATTTCCAGAGTCAGCAGAGAGACAGTCCTCAACTGGATGGCCTTTTTTGTCTTACCTAGTACCGCCATTCCACTGTGCTGATCACACTCTGGCCAACAGGTAGTATGAATAGATAATAAGCATTTGGCCAATTAATTTAGCTGTTGGCTAATATCACTTCCAGGGCTTTTGTTACTTGTGCTGCTGCCATTTATCATGTACATTTTGCTTAATAAATTCACTTTTTTAAAAGAAATAAGTAGAAAGCTTTTGGGAACAAAGTTTAGGAATAACATAATGATGGTATTATGCTTATTTAAAAATAAACTAAAAATATCTATAATCGGGGAATCATCCCATATAAATCATTGTGCAGGTAAAAGTCTAATTGAAATTAATGAATATTTCCTCAGAGGACAAGCTTTAGAATTCTCTTCTATGTAGATTATTTATATCATGCTCATTGCCATAGTTTCTGAATATGTTCCAGTAGTACATTAGGCAATGCGACTAACATCTGTCACATATTTTTTTCTTCAGTCTCTCTCTGTGGAGATAAATATACACGGTAGAGGAGCTTGAAACTCAAAGGAATTTTGCCAGGTGAAAAGGGAGAGAAGATAAAAGAATCAGGGGAGAGAAAATAAGTTTTATTTTGTGTTTTTTGTCTATAAATATACACTTTGCTTCATTTTTAGATGAGTGAAATCATGGACGAAAATATGCACTACATTTAGACCTTGCTATTTCGATGTACAACCTTGCTTTTGAGTATGAGCTTGATGTTGAATTAAGCTGCATGTACAGTACAGTTATATCCATTAATTTAACCCTCTTTTTTTTTTTTCCTGAACTAGTAGTAGTAATCATGTTACAAAAAAATATATGAACCATATTTTCTCAAGAAAAGACAATCCAGCACTGATCATGAAGTGTTAAAGATTTTTCAAAGATAACTGAATATTATCTAGTTACTAAAAAATTATGTTAATATTTAAAAATATTTATTTATTTTGTGAATGATTTGCAAAACAAAATACTTCATATACGCAGATTAAAAAGAAAAAAGAAAGAAATAACATGTAAAAATAACTAAAATTTAACTAAAACAGTACCACACTGTTTGACTTGGAATGTAACTGCAAAATTTTTAAGCTGGACCAATTCCTAACATAGATTGATGTGTAATTTTCTTTGCAATTCACTTTAAGATATTTTTTCAAGGACCAGCTACTATGACCAAAATCTGCATTTTACAGGTGGGGCTAGTGAAAGAGAGAATGACGCATGTAGTAAATCATCAGTCTAATGCTAGGTTCTGGGATGCTTGTGTCCCACATTGCCTCCTCAAACAAAGGAACAAAACTTAGCACGTAATAATAGGCCAGCATGTTTTGAAAGCCCTCCAGTATTTTTTCTGAGCTCACTGTAAGTGTGGCTTCTCCCTCTTTATTTAAAGAAGAGGGAGGACTGTAATCTTACCAGTAGATGAGAAGGGGAGTAAAGTGTGAATAAACACCACACCTTGGACATGACTTTGGCTCCCCCCATGCATTTTGTTTTTCCAAAGCCAAAGGAGGATTTCCAGGAGGTGTATATGACCTATTAACAGGTAATTCTACAACATGAAAATGCGCATATTGTGCTCAGGAGTTATGGGAAGGATCCAAAGGAAGGATCCCAAGGAAGGATCCCAGTAGCATACACACAAAACCACCCTACCCCAGGTTATCAGGCTTTTGTTAAAAACCTTGGTGAAATATAGGGTTGCTTAGCTCCATAATATTAAAGGAAACTTGGCCCTGCTGTTATTAAATAGGTCTTCCTTTTCTCAGTGATAGTCAGTTTTCTAGCTAATGACAGCAAACATATCTGAATATTTATTATATGTTGAAAGCACAAGTGTTGGAAAGCAACAGAATATGATAATGCCTTTTATTTTTTCTTGAGGTGATCTGTCTTGGCATTCTAAGTGCNAGGGTTGCTTAGCTCCATAATATTAAAGGAAACTTGGCCCTGCTGTTATTAAATAGGTCTTCCTTTTCTCAGTGATAGTCAGTTTTCTAGCTAATGACAGCAAACATATCTGAATATTTATTATATGTTGAAAGCACAAGTGTTGGAAAGCAACAGAATATGATAATGCCTTTTATTTTTTCTTGAGGTGATCTGTCTTGGCATTCTAAGTGCCACAGATAAAAGCAGCAATAAAGAAAGAAAAAAAAATAATAAGAAATTAATATCTCAGTTAAAATAACAAAGCATTACTGAATAAAATGTTAAAATCATCTTAATACACCAGGCTGAAAGCCATACAAAAGTGACCTATGAGTGCATCCTGTAAAATTACAAGCCTATGCCTTTGCCAGAAAAGAGAGCCTTCCTTAAGCCTCAGGCTGCAAAGGTGATTTTTTTCAGAGCTTGGTTCTAGAAATAGTTCATATCTTCCAAGAGGGTTAAAAGGTATAGAGAGTGCCAGAATTTCTGTAAGACGTGGAAGTTGCGTAATAAAACCACTGACTATGGATCTGAAACTATACCTCATTTTCTTTATGTAATTTAGTATGGCTATGTGCTAACTGCAACCAGAATTATTCATGCTGATGAATACTCTAGTAATTGCCCTATGGCAGTTCTGCATATTGCGTGTGCCAGATACACAAGAGTTAGACATGCAGTTTAACTGGGTCTAGTGACCTTTAAAATCATGCCTGTTTTTTATTCATGAATCATCACTTTGTTTAGCAGGCAGTTAATGTTCATTCACATTTCTTGCCTTTGTTGACCTCCTTCCAGCCTAACTCACTTATTGCAGCAGATGAATGCTCTGAGGTAAGTGTAAGTCAGGGTAGGAAGCAGAAAGTTGTAGCTATTCAATGAGTCTTTTATTTAAATATTCACAATGCGCTTTACTCCCCCCTGCAATTTTAATCACAGATCCATCTGTAGGAAGAACAGTGAAAATCTTTTCCTGCAAGCTTTGTTAGTGTCTCCAAAATATAATTGATTTATTTTAGATAAAAATGGACTGGAGAATACTGAGTGTCTCCACAGCCTATTCACCTGCTGAAGACAGGGCTCTGGTCAAAGTTTAATTGCCAGGATTTGATATTCCTTCCAAAGGACAGTTCTTGCTAGACAAATTGCCTGTTGAATTTGTCCTTCTGGCATTATTTTTTTTCTAAAGAAGAGAAAAATTATTTTGAGCAAAAAGAAGTGCCAAGTACAAATATCTTTGCCATTCCTTTGCTTGTTTCCCCTTTAGCTTTAAATCTTCCCTACCTTTACCATTCTGAGTATGCACATATCATCTCATCCCACTCTCTTTTCCTTTTTTTTTCTGTCATCTTTCTTTTGCTTTGCTTCTACAAACAGTATTTATTTTGTTTTTATTTTGCATTTATCTTCTTGTTTGTGTTCACTGCAGTTCCTTTGGCAGGAGGCATCATGTTCTCTGCCTTGCTTCCCATCCGACTCCCTCCTTTTTTTAATTTTCTCATCCCTTTACTTCCAACGTGACTATCTTTTTATACTCCCCAGTGTATCCTTTGAGTGTATGTACATATGTAGAACAGAAGATCCCACCTTTTATCACACTCTTTAAGCTACTTGGAGCTTTCAGCCCTTGATCTCCTTATCTCACACATTCTGTGCCGTGTTCTTATGTTGTGGTTAATAAAAAGTCTGTGTCA
Organism: Rhinoptilus africanus; assembly: GCA_013400135.1. Lineage (NCBI taxonomy): Eukaryota > Metazoa > Chordata > Aves > Charadriiformes > Glareolidae > Rhinoptilus > Rhinoptilus africanus. The sequence goes on from VXBO01009181.1 coordinate 57,513, forward strand.
AAAGCTTTTAGCTATATTATAGCAAGTAAACTGACATTTTTTTATTTTTGTTAATGAGACCATTAGAAAGTTAGCAAACTATCAACTCCCATATGGCTGCTATCAGATAACTGACAGAAAACCTAAACTTTTAGAAGTGTCTTGGCCCTCTGAGTAGCAACCACCCTTGTGGCAATGCATCCAGCCTTCTTCCCTACCACATGTTCTTGTTGAATTAAAGTCTCTTCCTTTTCACCTTCCTCCAAGGGCACTTGTTCTTGGTGTGAACAGCACGATATGATGAGGCTGGAGTCAGTCAGGTGTCTGAGCGGAGCTGCCATACCACTGTGCTTGGGGCGTGAGGTCAGCTCTGGAGCATCTTACCTTCAGGCAGTCAACGTGTAGTGGAGGGGAGCTTATAACACCTATACTGGCATTAGGCCAAAACAAGATATGCTTATGACAGTATTTTAGACAGGGTCTTCTCCAAAATACCCTGATCTGGGGAATATGGTAAACTATTACACTTACCAGTGACTTTCACCTCTGATAATTAGTTTACTGTCTTAGCAACAGGTCATCATAATTTATTTTTGAAAGCTAAGGTGAACAATGGCATTAATAGGACACAAGTTTTTAGAGCTGTTTTCAAAAAAAACCCATCATATCTGTCTTTCCTTATAATCCAGCATGACCTTTATATGCATATTTATTGATGACATCTCATTACCTGTATGCAATAATAGCATTAAGAGGACAAACATAATTCTCAGTGCTCAACTAGTAAAAAAAGTAAAAAAAATTAAAATTATTTCATCCAAAGCTCAAACATATAATTTGGATAAATCCATGAGGGTAATGTTCACTAACTGCAATAGACCATCTGGCACAGAAGAGGCTGTGCCAATTAATATAGATGGAATGACTGGTAGCACCACAGATAGTAAATATTTCAGACTAATCTTTTTTGTCATTTATCAGCTAATTTCATCCTTCAAAAATTGTGATCAGAGTCTCCATCATGTTGAAACAGATTGATCACATTCAGACTAGCCTGCAAACCCTTTGTTTTGTTTTTAACTCTTATACAATCCTGGTTTCCACTTATTTGTAAGAGGGTGAGAGATTATTATGAAGTGGCAGCACAGCACCATTACTTGGCTGAGTTGCCTGCCTCTCTCATTAAGGTATAAGTATTGCCTTGCTAATGTTATGCTAAACTCAAAGATTGTGGTTCACCTGTTATTCTCAAAGGAAAAGGAATATACAGTTTGAGTAATATATCCCTAATGACTACTGCAGAAGAGAGAATAAGACTATGTTTCTAGTATTAACTAATAAGTTGATCCCGAAGAAGCTTGGTCAACTTTTCAGCTCTGCTAGAATCATTTACTAAGACCGTATTTCAGAAACCGGGGCAGTTCTTTTATAATACCCAGGAACTATTATTTTAATGATCCTCAGAGAAACTTTTTGAATGTTAATTTGTTTTTCAGCCCTGTTTGACAAAGCCCTAAACAAAGATGTTATAGGAGCTGAGCCAAGTATTTTCCAAACAGAGTGTTTAGAGCGCTTCAGAAACATCAGAGTTTTGAATCTTACCCTTTAATGCTGGAAACTTAGTAATGGAGCATTAAAAATCTTTCTTTTCAAAATACAATACTAGCAGTAAAATAAATTGTGTGACAGTGGAAGCAGCAGAGCAACAAGATTGCTTTAGTTTTCAGACCATCACCTAGCAGTCTAAAAAAATGTGAGAAAAGAAGAAAATGATCAAAACACAGCTGTTTATTTTTTGTTGTTGTTTATTTTCCAGGTTCCTTTAAAGGTGTAGAGAGACAGGCAGAAAATTTGCATATTACTCATAGGGAAACTTGGAGTCTGCATATGGAGCAGTGCAGAGCAAGCCTCTGTGAGACGGTCAGAGAAGGATTTGCTTGGGTAGAGATGCCTTCCGCACTGCTCACATCTGACCATATTCTGAGTCGCATCACAGGAAGCATTCAAACATTATAAAAAATACGTGTTTTTTTAAATATCAGGATTGAAACATACCTTCATGAATGTGAGTAGAATAGGTTCATATTATTGAAGTCTCATAAAATATCTGATCTTGAAGTTTTTTGCAAATTTTACTATAACTGAAATCACATATTGATTTGACCAATCTGACTCTCCCTATTACCTGAGACCAACAGCTTCAGTAATGTAACAGGAGTTCTCAGTAAATGAACAAATAAGCTATTTCTGGAGTCTGTGATACAGACATTCATGCTAAGAAATTGTTGTTATTTTACAAGTGCACTGCAATGCTCTGTGAGGAGACAGAAATTTCTTGGGATTTGAGATATACACATATGCCAACAGGTTTTATGAAACACTAACTTGTGCCATTTTTGTTTGTATTGCCCTTGATGAGCTGTTAGATTCCCAGAAATGAACTCAGTTTGTTCTCTTCTAGGGCAGCTAGTCCTCTATGTATTTGGTGTCATTGAAAGAAAATGAAATATAAGAACATGCGGAAAATTTGGATGAATGTATCCCATATATTTTTTTTAACCTCAGTTTCAAATATATGTCACTGCTTTCTTTTAGAGAGCAGAGGTGGATACAAAATAGATATCTTAGAAAGAGAGAAATTAGATTTTTATATCCTCATTATAGCACACATGCATGCCTCTAGAGGTAGCAATCATCCCTGTTGCTAAAAGAAAATTTGTGTTTAAGCACCTAAAAATATAGCTAAGCCCCAGGGAGTGATTAAATTATGTCTGAAGAATTGTGTATTGCTAGAACATAGTCCCCTATGCAGACTTTGTAATTGAGGCACGTCCCTGCTTGTTCTAGGTTACATGTGGGAAAACTAAAATTATTAATTACATGTTTACAAATGCTCACAATGGGGACACAGCCACTCACTGGTCTCCTGCATGATGGTCATTGACATTCTCCTTTAGGTAAACAGCAGGTCAAATCCTTCAGACAAGGCTGATGGTAGTAATAATTACCATCTCTGGTTTAATGATTTGTTACTTAGATCCCTTGCCCCTAAACCAGGATCCGTAGTTCCTGTCACCTCCTCATCATGTTTTATTTAAATAGGTCTCCCAAGAACATTGCTCTAAGTATCAGTTAGGTTAAGGATATGCTAAGAACATGAACCTCTCCTTTTCAGTCAGAGCCGTGCGGTCAGGAAGGCAAGCCATGCAGATGAGGGGAAATATATAGAGAGTGTGTCAGTTAAAAATACATCTCTACTACAGAATATATAGATATCAGGGAATTTCCAATGCTGGACCTTATGATGTAGTCCATTTGAGGTGCCCTATTCTCCTTTTGTACTTTATTTGCAAAAAGTAAGAAAACTTGCTTGCTCTACAGAGATTTGAAAGAGTGTAAAAGAATTCCAATCTCCTGCTGCTGTCAATTTAGAAGGGGATTTATAGGGCAAGATGTCACAACTAAACAATTACTCTTTACAGTCAATAGTGATGCAAACTTCGTGATTTTTTCTAGTTCTTTTTGATTATGTCTCTAGTCTTTTTTCTCTCTCTAAAGTACCTGACCATGTCTTGCAGAGTTCAGTTACATTATGTAAAACAAACATTACTTCTATTCCTGTTTATATTGTATCCAAGTTAATTCATTGGTGATTTGTAATGAAATTTGGTACACTATACAGTCACTCTCTGAGACATCACTCTTGGTATCCTGAGATCACATATGTGGGCAAGAGAGAGTAGGATTTCTAATGTCATGACTACGACCAGGTATTCATACTCCATCACCACGTTTCTGTATGGAATAGAGATAACGTATTTAATAATGACTCATAAAGATGATTTGAAATGGACCTGCTTGATTGCATCATTTAAAGACATTTTAAGAAGAAAAAGACGTGATAGGATGACGAACAGTAAGATTTAAAACTCACTTACCATTTCAAAATATATTTCAAAGTATGGGGTTTTTTGTCTGCATCAAGCATATCTTGAACCTTCTCTTCAATTCCACTGGTTTCATTTGCTTCTCATATATAGAATCCATTCATTTGTTCATATAACCATCTGCTTGCTAGTATATCTTCATTTTTCTCTTTCATGTCAAGTTTTTTTTCTTTTCAGTATTTTTATTGCATGTTTGTAAGTTCCTAGCTTTGAGCTATGGAAGAAACAAGAAAAATTCAAATCTCCGAGAAAATATATATTTTTAAAATTGCTTACTTAATAATCTACAGGCATGTTTTGTAGAGTGCAAATACACAAAGGCTATATTCCAGGGGTTTAGAACATTACCTAAAAAAGGCCAGGAAATCTCAGTTATAATAAAAAAATAAGGATAGTTGTCACTCTCAGGACCAGGATATTACCTGAATTCTATAATTCCTATGAGTAGCAAATGTAATTCTTTCTTCTTTTTTT
>VXBO01009183.1:4063-17355 GCA_013400135.1 Rhinoptilus africanus
TGTATCTCTATATAGACTGAAGAAGGTAGATAGATAGAATAAGAACTTTATCACTGGCTTCTGACAGGAGAACCTTGTAGCTGATTACCAGTTGTTTTATTTTGTTTTGCTTTTGGTTGGTTGGTTGAGGGGGATTTGGTGGTTTTTGGTTTTGGTTTGGTTTTTTTTGTAGTTGTTTTACTATTAGAACTTCAGTGTTATTAAATACAAAATAATGAAACATTTTTGTGTTTTCAGTTTTGCATTCATCATTGTTTTTGCCTTCATGGAAATAGTAAGTAGTGAACAAAAGAAAAAAAAAATTTAAAAANATCGCTTGTTTATTTCTAAAAACTTTGAAAATGCACAAGGAGAAAACAATTGACCTAATCACTCTTTCTGCAAGCAGGAGCATATTTAACAGGAGGTCATGTGAAGTGAAACCTCAGCCAACTTTCTCTGCACATAATTCTTCCCCAGACTGGCTAAATAAGACGACAGTCTTCCCTGGGAAAGCTATGCAATGACAGAAACTGGACAGAGACCTCAGGCCTCTAGGACAGATACTTGGCACTTCTGTTAGTGAAGTGTGGAGATACTGTCACTAAGGCTCTGCTACACACAGCGAGCTCCACGGTATTTTTATGTATGACTGGAAAAGTTGTGAAATGGTCCAAAATGCTTTTTATTAAATTCTCAGCACTTTATAATGAACAAGCAAATTACAGAATAACTTCTGAACTGTTTCTTGATTTTGTAGTACAGTTTGCTTTCCAGCAGATATATGTTCATTACGATAATGAATTTACAAAGCATTTCCAGTAGCATGTGGCAAGATGACCTGCAAGCATGCAAGTAATCAGCAGTGTCAAATCAAACACAATGGGCTGATCAGCGCATTCCTGTTTGCTACATGGAATACATTTGCTAAAACTGTAGTAACGTGCTTTGCCATCAGAAAGGTAACTTATGTTCCTGTGAGACAGAAAAATTCAGATAGTATTCCACTACACTTAGACTATTAAAATATCACCAAAAAAAAAAAATTAAATTGAAAACAAATTTTGTATACAGGATTAGTTTCTCGACACATATGTATGCCCACTCACAGAATAGGGAAAGGCACTATTTCACACTTTGGAGTCATCATTTTATGTCACTTTGTAAAGGCATACCGTAGATCATAGCAAGCAAAATTTGCCAGTACTTTATCATCTAACATTCAGAAACACTAATCATACAAATTATAGCAAAATGTATGCCATAAAGAAAAAGGAATGGATATCAACTCTGGGTTAAATAAGGTGGATTTTTCTTGAGTGAAGTAAATTCTAAAGTTATATCTAAAGTGAATCAGCAAATCTAAGTTAGTTCCTATTCTGAACAAAAAGACTAAAACCAGCAATAACTATCAGAGAAATAATTTCTTTTATATTTTGTCCAATGATAGCTGAGAGTTCATGGTTGAAGACCATTTTATAACTATCCTTAGTAGAGTTCAAGATCCTCCATGAAAGAAGCAGAGCAAAAAGTACACTTACAATCCTGAACTTGAGGTGTGCTGAATTTGGCCTCTTCAAAAAACTAGTTCAAGTAATCCCATGGGCTACAGTTCTGGAAGGAAGAGGGGTGCAAGAGAATTGGTCAATATTTAAGCACCACTTCCTCCAAGCTCAAGACTGATGCATCCCTAGGAGCAAGGAGTCAGGTAAAGGAGGCTGGTAAACTGCATTGATGAACAGGTTGCTCCTGGATAAACTCAGATGGAAGTAGAAGATTTATAGAATGTGGAAAAAAGAACTGGCCACTTGGGAGAACTATAGGAGCACTGTCAAGAGTCAGCAGGGATATAACAAGGAAGGCTAATGCCTGTCTGGAATTCAACCTGGAAAGGGATATCAAGGACAAGAACAAGGGCTTCTTAAAGTACATCAGCAGTAAAAGGGAGAGTAGGGAAAACGTGGGCCTACTGCTGAATGAGATGGGTGCCCTGGTGATGGAAGATGTAGAGGAGGTGGAGTTAATGAATGCCTACTTTGCTTCAGTCTTTATTCCTAAGGCATGCCCTGAGGAATTCCAGACCCTGGAGGCAGAAGAGAGAGTGTGGACCAAAGAAGACTTTCCCTTGATTGAGGAGGATCAGATTAGAAATCATCTAAGCAAACGTGACACCCACAAACCTAAGTGCCCTAAAGGGATGCACCTGCAAGTGCTGAGGGAACTGGCAGATGTTATTGTGAAGCCACTCTCCATCATCTTTGAAAAGTCATGGAGAGCAGGAGAGGTGTCTGAGGACTGGAGGAAAGCTAAAGTCACACCAGTCATCACAAAGGGTAAGAAGGAGGATCCAGGAAACTACAGGCTAGTCAGCCTCATCTCCATCCCTGGAAAGGTGGTGTAACAGCTCATCCTAGATGTCATCTCTAAGCATATAGAAGAAAAGGTCATCAGTAGTGGTCAGCATGGATTCTCCATGGGGAAATCATGCTTGATCAATCTGATAGTCTTCTACAATGGCACAATTAGTTGATGAGGGGAGGGTAGATGAGAGGAGGGCAGAAGATGTCATCTACCTTGATTTCAGCAAGGCTTTTGACATTGTCTCCCATAAAATCCTCATACATAAAGAAGTGTGGGTTAGATGCTGGACACTGGTGAGCAGAACTCAGAGGGTTGTGATTAGTGGTGCAGAGTCCAGTTGGAGGCTTGTAACTAGTGGTGTTCCTCAGGGGTCAGTACTGGATCCAGTCCTTTTCAATATATTCATCAATGACCTGGATGAGGGGACACAGTGTACCCTCAGAAAGTTTGCTGACGATATAAAACTGGGAGAGGTGGCTGACACACCATAAGGCTGTGCTGCCATTCAGTGAGACCCGGATAGGCTGGAGAGTTGGGCAGTGAGANTGATGACAGGACAAGGGGCAACAGACACAAGCTATAACACAGGAAGTTCCATCTGAACATAAGGAAAAACTTCTTTACCTTGAGGGTGACAGAGCACTGGAACAGACTGCCCAGAGAGGTGTTTGAGTCTCCTTTTCTGGACATACTCAAAATCCACCAAGATGTGTTTCTGTCCAGCCTGTTCTAAGTGAACCTGCTTTGTCAGAGGGGTTGGACTAGATGATCTCTGAAGGTCTCTTTGAATCCCTACCACTCTGTGATTATGTAAAGATTAAAAGCTTGCATATAACATGTTGAAAATCTAAAGCATTAATATTTGCTTTTGTGGCATATGCAAAGCAGACTTTTCTGTGAAAGAAAACACCAACCTTTGAAGCACAAACTCTTTCAACAGCAAGCCTACTAGTGGTTCTCACTATATGTCCTTTAATCAGTTTTCAGACATTGCATTGTTGGTAAAAGCCCTAAATGAATAAACAGGTCTAAAATGGGAATTAAAGTCCATCCCTTCCTCAGTTGTCTTGAAAAAAGACATGAAAGATTGTGGAAATAGGTAAACTTTCTGACTCAAGGCTTACTTTTTTATCTGTTAGACCTATGCAGCCTCATTGAAATAAATCTCTTCAGCTTTTATTGTGAAGCACAAAAATTCAGTGCAATAGCATCATGTGCAGGGTTTCAACATTTACTCGGTTTTTAATTGCACATTTGCTAATACAGCCTACATATTCTCAGAATTTTCTCCTTTTCATTAGAAACACTTTCTGAAAATATATTGTTAAAATAGAGACTAATTATTTTTTTCCTTGAAAGCAGTATATTTAAATATTTAATGCAGAACTGAAACACTGTTTTAGTTTAGTGTGATAAAAAACTGTCTATCTTGTCAAGCTTTTTTTTATAATCTTTGTTTGAATTGCCATTAAAACATTTCAGCTGACATACTGAACTGGGGTTTTTTTGGACAAGTATTTTTTATTAGTGAACTTACTAAGCATTTTTCCAACTGCATTTTTTGGCTCATTTGAACATTTGGTCTTTTCAGTACGTTGTGCTTGAGAATAGCATTCTTTGTGTTGGTATTTCAATTAAATGCCTTTACATAAGATTTTTCTGTTCATTTAAAATTAGTTCTGGGTTTGAAAAAAAGGAAATCAAACTTTTGTTAGTAGATATAATGATGACCATCTACTTACAAATCATCAACAAACCAAAACATTTACAAGGTGGTTTGTCACAAAATCTTATGGTTTAATTTTTTTATTCAGCATTCCTTTCCTCTTCCTCTTTCTTTTTTTTTTCTTTGTTTTGTACCACTCTGGGGTTGGGGGGTGGGCAGGAGCGGGGTTCCATGTAGTAATTTCTCCTCTGTCATTCCCTAATTGCATTAGTTGTAATCTTGTAAATAAAACGTCCTGGCTGAACAAATCCCCCGTCTAGATAACACATCCTGACATCAACAAGGAGTCAAGATGTCAAAGACCTAAGACTCAGACAAGGATGACATTTCATTAGAGGATATGTAATTGAAACCTTTCTCAAGCATTAAGATTTTCATTATTTCTGGGGCTACCAGTAAAACCTACAAACAGAAAATGACAAAAGTGTCTAACTTGGCATTGGATGGCACTTGTATTTTTTTCCAGCAGCCCAGAATCTTTGCAAATTATACACGGTTCAGACTTCATCTCACATGACAAAAGTCATAGCTGCTGAACAATTATATTTCTCTGTGCTATTGTATAACTATAAAGATGTTTCAGATGTGATCAACCATTTCTGTTAGATGATGCAGTATTGTGTCATAAAATTGATCATCTACCTGGACTCATTTGATGTCAGAATCCAATAGTCTCTGACCATGTTTTTTAAATATTCTACTTGTGAAGGGTGTAATGTTTAATGTCAAATTTAGTTATTTGAAGATAAGATACGCTCCCTGTCATGACACTAGTTGTCCTTATTCCCTGGAAAGGAATAGGAGGGTTGATACCATCTCAAGCCCCACAGTTTCTTCAAAATTCTTTTGCTGGTTGTCTGGTTTTTATACTCCGTGCTGGGCTGAGCAAGCGTTCACTCCCCCCATGTAGGTCTGACTAACTCCAGGAGACATTCACACTCTTTTAATGAACTCAGGGGAAACATTTACACCACCAGTTGATAGCCTTTTATCTAAAACCACAGCTTCTGATTCTATTAGTGTTAAGATCAAGGTCAGATTTTTTGCAACAGTTGTGGTCCATCACACCCCCCATTATTCCCTGAGCTTCACCGGCACATCACCCTTGCCCACCACCTCTGAGGCTTTTTCTATTTTAGAGCTTTACTGATCAGTCAAAATATGAGTCTAGCAGAGGAAACTGAAAAAGGTGGTAAAATAAAACATAAAAATAGTGTATAGAGAAATATAGAGAAAACTATATAATCATCTAATCAGGGTAAAATAGAAGTACCTTCAAAAAAGGAAAAATTAATGCATTTCTAATATTCCTTCTTTTAAAAATTTTTAAAATTAATAAACTGAGTCAAATCAAAAGTTGATTTCCAAAGCATTTCCACAATACTGAACTTTTTTTTTTTTTTTAAAAAAAGTAATAGAAATGCAAAAGAATCAAGATCAAAGCAATGAAATTAAGTCATTAGAAAAATAAGAAAATGTGGTAAAAATAAGCAGTGGCAATCAGAATTGAAGAATTCTGGTTTTAGGATCAAGAGTTGTCGAATCATACTTCCTTCTTAGATTTAATTTAGTGAAAGCACGTCTCTGTGTTGGTCCAAGGGCAAGTGCCCACTTGGGCTCACTGAGTCCATGCTGTCCATTTCGACAGGTGCTACTTAATTTTCCACTGGGTGATGGATTAGGCACTTTAAGATTCTCGCTTTAAGCAACAACTTTGTCCTGTTTATGCTTATAAAAGAAACATCAATCACATTTGCCCCACAGCCCTGTAACTTCTACTCAAGTCTCACTACCTTAGCACAAATATGATGTATTTTGTAGAGAAGGGTATTATTCCCAGTGGAGCCTTCCTAACATTGTGGTCTTTCCTGAATAACTTGAGAAAACTTATTGCATGCTTTGAACTCTATCATTGAATAGGAAAAGCTAATTTTAGCAGCACCTATTATTTGGCAATTTGTAAATATTTCTTTGCTGAACGTCAAAATTTTTTTTGACTTTTACATCAGGGTCCAGCAGTGGGCCACAAAGATGATCAGAGGGCTGGAGTACTTCTCTTATGAGGACAGGTTGAGAAAGTTAGGCTTGTTCAGCCTGGAGAAGAGAAGGCTCCAGGGAGACCGTATAGCAGCCTTACAGTACCTAAAGGGGGACTACAGGAAAGATGGGGAGGGACTCGTTATCAGGGAGTGGAGCAATGCCCAGAGAAGTTGCAGATGCCCCATCCCTGGATGTGTTCAAGGTCTGGCTGGATGGGGCTTTAAGCAACCTGGTCTAGTGGGAAGTGTCTCTGCCCATGGCAGGGGGGTTGGAACTAAGTGATCTTTAAAGTCTTTTCTAACACGAACCATTCCATGATTCTACGTGTCTGTCTATGAACCACTGAAAAGAAAATTAATACAGGAACTGTTGGACAGGGTAAGATGCCCTAAAATGACAAAACTTATTTTTTTCTGTTTATTTTGGGACTCTTAGTGCTCATATGGTATCAAAGAATATTTTTAATAGATCATCTTGCAAAAAACTCCACAAACTTTTCTATTTGCTGTCAAGAAGAGATAAAGAGCTGAAAGACTGAGATTATTTTATCTCTAGAATAAGAAAATCTTCTTTAAAAAAAAATCTGAGAAATTGTTACTTCTATTGTTTGAAAAAAAATGGAATTAACTTGTAAAGAAGACATATGGGATCCTTTGGTAGATGTATTTTCATGGACATAATTATCTTTCATAGAAATATATCGTATATATTACTGCAGTTGAGCAAAAAGTTATGTTTACTGCTCCATGCTCATCTAATAAACTATAAGCTTGCCCTCAATTTTATTGTTTTCATTAGAATAGACAGTTAATCTTCTTGATTAGCTTCCTTAGTTTATAGTTTATTCATTAATCATCTGTTACTGTCAAGATATGGTCATGAAGTCAATTAAACAGAGGAATTAAGTTGATATACCAAGGACACATTGTTCAAACTTTTATTTCTAATAAAGAAAACACTAACAGCCCTAATGGAAGAACACAATTTGTTTTCATCTATTGATAATTTCTGGACAGTTAAGAATATTTAAATTAACCTTTAGACTGATATCCCTTTCAAATGAAGGCACACTACTAGTTTGTCTTCTTTAGTTCACAATGTCCAAAATCTGCTGGGTTTCAAGTATTTAAATAATTTTGAAAAAAAATGTTGTACTAATTTTCCTGTGTTTCCTGGGACAGAAGGATTTTTGGTGCAAATCTTAGTGAGAGGAGAGATATACCTTTTCTTTCAAATAAGATTAAAAGAAGACAACAGAAGACCTCCAAAAGGTTATCAGTGTCTTATGATCGGTATCATGACTTAACTAACAAATAGACAACTGCAGTTAAACAGAATTTGCAGTGCTCTAGGATACATTTAATATAACTAAAATACTTTAAACATTACTATAACACAGACTTTTTTTATAAAAGATTGTATGCCTCAGCAGGATATTTAAATTTTTAACTCATTCTGTAGTAGCAGTTAGAGTGTAAATATTAGAATCTGATTTTATATACATATATATGTAATTAATTTTTTTAAGTTAGGGTCTGCTTGAAAATTGATGGTTCGGTATATGTGTAAATGTACACATGTATTTATACTGTTAAGCTATAAATCTAGAAGAAAATTCAGTTGGTAAATCTTTAAAATCTTTGTCATTCACTTTTGAATAATTTCATATCAAGCATTAATCATTAGAGAAGGAAAATCTGTTCTAACTACAGTGCTGTGACCTTATAGTGTAGTTCAGTGACCATATAGTGCATAGGATTAGACTAATTTCCATCTATTTCCATCTATCTATTATATCCATCCATCTATTTCCATCTATCTAAAATCATTAACCACTAGCGATCCTGTTAGAGATTTCCTAGGGATCTTAAGGACAAACTGTATCATATTAGAAATAACACATTGTAACAACTCCTAAAATCTGCAAAATCTGTAAAACCAAATTTATCCAATACTTAATTAGAAGCCAGCCTAGCCATTGCAGAGAAAATAGTGGCAGGTTGTTTTTCATAATAAAATCTTCCTACATGACATTCTGGGAATAGATAACTAGTCTCTGTCATCTCCATCATGAATGGGACTTGGAACCCAGGTGGTGTAAGCCAACTTTGTCATGAATATGGTAATGGCAGTGTGCTTCAGAACATTAGTTGTTTGTAGCCTGAAATAGGGAATTAGGTAGCATCAAGCCTTTCTCCAAAGATGTGAAGACTTTATTTTCTTTTCCTAGTAACCACTAGGATTGGTATTAGATCTACTGCTGAATTCTGTCTATGAATCAAAAAGTGTTAAGCACAAGATGATCTGGTGTAGTTTGAACTCTTATTTTTTAAAAAATCTTGATAGAAGCAATTTTTCCTTTAATATATGGCATTCAGTCCTTATAGTTCCTATCGTCTAAAAACAGAAAATGTTTTTTATTGTACTTCTCATATTAAATTTTATTTCACCATACTGTGATATACCAGTCTTATTTTTATTTTTTTATGTGTGTCTTTACCTAACTTTATTGTTACAGTGGCAGGTATTTTGGTAAGTATGTGGGGAAAAAAAAAAAAGGTCAGGAGATATTTTGAAAATATGGTATGTCTGAACTCACAGCTGGCTGCCACGTTTTTGCTTAGACAAATAAATTCTACCCATCTCCTTTCCATAAAGTCATGTTCCTTGTTCTGACAAAGCAGTTTCCATGAGCACTATTCTTTAAGATTTTGTGACTACAGTATGAATTTTCATGGTAAGACACCATGAAATAATACCATTAGATATCTTAAGAGTTAGGATTCTAGCCACAGAAATTTCCGTCAGAGCCAACAGTAAGAAAGAAGCATTTCCTGCTGTGCCTGTTGCCATTACTCTCCCTTCAATGACTGAAACTGGGACTTGGATAACTATTTTAAATTAGATAATTGGCTAGAATTCTGTAAAACTATTCAAGCTGTTTGTGATGTAACAAGTGAATATACTTTCCAGCAGCTACTATTTTGGTATCACATTTTGTCCACTTCAACTTTACAGGGCCTCTGCAGTATCANAGCTCCCTTGCCAGAGATTCCTTGACAGAGCCTTTTTATACTGAGCATGATGCGGATGGGATGGAATACCCTATTGGTCAGTTTTGGGTCACCTGTCCTGTCCGCTCCTCCCTATAGGTGTGACCCCTCTGCGCTTCTCCGCTTCCGACCCTCTAACGGGACAAACAGCGAAGTTAGCCGACCTTGGTTGTTATAGCAATAAGTATAAGCAGGAGCCTCAGTGCATACCATTCCTTGGTATAATCAGGTCTTATCACTTGGAGAGTGAACACTGTCTGAACAATGTGTTGTTAATTTCAGACTTTAGTCAGTTAGACGAGGCCCAGCTAAAAAGTAAAATTCCAAATTAGAAAATTGGTTCGATTTTACCTCAAACCAGGACACAGCTGCAAATATTTTCATAGGAAATGTGGGTATGATAATTTGTTATGATTTATAAGCACCTTTGTTCCATTCTGTTAATCTTGGCTCATTTATTCATAACAAATGACAGTACACTTTCCAGCTGTCAATTTTGTGACCAGCGGCACCTCTTGTGGATTCCTTACTTTGCACTGTTTTCAGGATGCCTAACATACCTGACAGCTGGGTAGCCTCCCTGCAGACTGCCATCTGCACCTAAAATAAAGAGCCACTTCTCTCTCATCTTCATACCCGTGGTTAACTGTAAGGTTGGCAGAGAACCCCATTACTCCTTCCTGAGGTCGGTTCTTCCCTGTCTGGACTAGACGCTGTGGATTTCACAGGATTCAAGGCACTGTTCATAGTACGGCTTTGAGAAGGGGCACAAACGGTATTTCATCTCAAGGACAATTATGATTTTGCTATGAATATGGTTTCTTATGTAACAAATAGCCAGCGTAGAGGAGTTTGATGCTTAGGGAACTGAGCCTAAAAGTAACACTAGTTACTTAATAGTTACTTTAATAGTGGAAACACTATTAAAAAAAAAATAATCAGCTTTGTATGTGTCTTAAAAACGATGCCATAGTTTTAGCAGGTCTTATGGTTTATCCTCAGACGGCATCAAAGGCACCACTTGGCCTCTCCCTACACCCCGCCCCCTACACCCCACCTCCATCCCCCTCCTTCACCCATGGGGGGAGAATCGCAAGGAATAGGCAAAACTCGTGGGTTGAAACAAAGGCAGTTTAATAGAACAGCAAAGGGAACAGGAAAATAACAACAACACAGCCAGGGGCATGTACAAACACGGTTACGGAACCACCGCTCACAGACCAGACCGGGAAACCCCAGCCCACTCCTCAGCGCCGACTGCCTGCCCCCTCCCCCTGCAGCTCAGGGTGGACATGGCTCCCATGGGATGGAATACCTGTGTCCCTGTCCGAGCCCTGCGAGAATTTACCCTGTCCCCGACAGAACTAGGACAGCAGGTTTTCAAAATCTTTTAATATGCTGCCCAGACAAAAATATTTCAGTATTTATCCATCAATTCTCCAGTCTACCTGCATGCATTTAACGTGCAGCAGCAAGCATGGTAAAGAAGGCTTTTTAACACTTGCTTTATATAAAAGAGGTTGCTAGAGATGACCAGGCAAATAGCACAGCAAAGACAGTAATGCAAAGGACTGTTTTGTGATGCACGTAATGACAAATACAGCATTCTTTCAAGGTTTTAGGTTAAGAAATAACTTTTTTGATGTTCCATGTTATAATTATTTGAAGTCCTTTGGGTTGGGAACTATTCTGTTAATGAGCATTTGTGTTTGCTATGTTGTTCACACAGAAGCAACTTGTGTCTATCATGTTTGTAAAGGACACTGATTTGGAAACACGGTGGCGTGTTTCCAACTGAGGCATTGACATTTCTGGAGGCAGATGAGAAGACAGGAGAATGACGAAGAGGCCCTCATTAGTGTGAGATTAACTTCTAACAATTTACTTAATTCCAAACCTTACTAGAAAATCATTATAACCAATTGCTTGATAAAATAGAACATTCGAGAAATCAGTGATCATTATGCCCAAAAAAGAGTTCTGCTAAGTGTTACTTAGTTATCTACAGGTTGAGCAACTGCTTCTGTTCACAGAGATTAGATATTATCCCATGATATCATTAGCAAAAGCAAAGAACACTCCAAACAAAAAGTCTTAGGAAGTTGAAATTGAAATTGTAAAGGATGTGGAAGTTCTTGGGATAATTTATGAAGTCAGCAAAGGAACCTCAGAAACTGCAATATATTTTAAAGAAAATAATATCTTTTATTTGATATTCTGTGTGCATCATCATTAAATATGAAGTGATCATCATATGGCTAACAGGCCTTTGAATGTAAAGGAACAAATGAAATAAAGTAACAAGATTGGATTCTTTCTTTTAGAGTGTAGGTCTGGATTTGTCACTGAATGATGGCACATAGATGCCTACTGATTTTGAATATTAAAAAAATGCATACACTACCTGCACTTTCAAAGGTTACATTGACTTCAGAAATCTGAACATGTCTCTATACAACTGAATTCTGAATGAGCATAAAGACAGTATGTTTTACCAAGTCTAAATTAAATGACAAGATAAACAATATATGTCCTTCTCTCTATCAATCTTTTTTCAACCTAAATTTTCATTGTTTTATAGAAAATAGACATAATTATATATAAATTAAATCTTTTTAAAACTGATTACAGCAAAGCTCGAAGTCAAATTTATGGTATCATGGGCATTATTTGAATTTGTAAAGTTATTGCTTCACAAGCTATTAGGGCCATAGCATCATTCCTTAATTTAAAAGGCACAGTCAGATTTACTTCAGATAGCTTAGATTAAGGGACTTTACACACATTGACAAGATTTAACCCAGCAGTACCCGTTAACTGAGGTACAGTTAACCTGAAACTCAGGGAATGATTGCTTACTCTTCAAACACAAGGAACACACAAACTGATCGGATTCTGTTCAGTTGACAGCTGTACTGAAACTGCCTCCTACAAGAATTCTGCTTTCTGCTGTGTTTTGATTGTTCCTTTTTCCAAATCAGTTAAAAAAAGAAAAATGTGCTGACCCTTTTGTTTAAAATGGAGGTGTTCTTGAGTCAATACACAGAGGTGGAATAATGAAAGACTGAGATTCTGAAATGGGACACTGACTGAGACACTCCTCTTAAATTATTTTTGCAATTTCAAACATAAATCTTTCGAAATACATGTTATATTTTCAAAAGGTTGTTAAATATTTAAGTAACTTGGATGATCTCTTTGGGGTTTTTTTGTTTGATTGTTTTTTGTTTTGTTTTGTTTTTTTTTTTCCTTTGTCACATTAGTAATCTCTGGAGTTCTAAATACTATTGAGAAGTATTGTAATTTATGGACTAAAACTAGTTTATCCTTTTATTGTTGTTGCTGTTCTGTTTTATTTTCCTGCGCATAAGAATGCTTTCTCTTTGACTGTAGAAGGCAGTTGTTTCCAAAATAACACAGTCTAATGAGAAAGCTATAATTCAGCATGTTTCTCTGCTTTACCCTTATACTATTCTTAGAAAAGTTAGGCTTGGTTAACATAACTGTAATGCATTGCATTCATCAAGCTTTCTATTTAAAAGTGAACTTTGCTTATTTAAAATGAATGGTATATTATTTCCCTATAACTGGGAAGGATATTATTTCCACTCTGAAAGGAACATGGAACTTATTTGCAACACCTATGGTGATATGGCCTGTACACATGAAGTGTGGCACTATCATATTTCTTAGAGATAGCCTGTATTGAAATAATTCCATCTATGATAAGAATTAACTGGAGTTAGCCTTAGAAATGGTAACTTAAGAGGTGGTAAAGTATTCACTGCTTTGTGAGAGGAAAAGATAGGAGAATGTAATAGAAATATTCATTCATGCAATAAATGAAGTTGTTAGGTAAACCTTGCAGCAGATGAAGTTATTATTCACCTGACTGGTTTCTTCCTTCCAGATCAATGCAGACGCCGTCAGACTGCNCCCTCTTTGAAAACATGCATAACTTGATGGTCTGTTTGGTGCTGCCTTCCTTTTCCACGTTCAACTTTTGATTTTGTTTCTATTGTTCTTCCAGTTTGCCAGTTCTCCTAAAATCTGAAAAAAATATTTGTTTAAATAAATCTTTATTTCTTGATTGATTAAAAAAAAGGGAGGGCGGGGGGAGGAGGAAGAGCTAG
>VXBO01009184.1:10217-54533 GCA_013400135.1 Rhinoptilus africanus
CTTAAAAAGCAATTCATTACATATTTTTAGTAATTTGATATCATATTCTAAGGTAGAAAAATTTAGAATTCAAATTTTATGTAAAACTTCAAAGATTAGGCAAAAACTTAAAACGTCAGTCTGTTTTTCTGCAAGAAAGCTTCGCAGAACATACAGAAGAACATAAACTACTGTCATGTGAACTAGCCAGCTGTTGAAACACTACAGTACCTCTTAGCTTCACCAGTTTGACTAGACCTTTGGAAGGTTTGAGCTTCAAGAACTTTATTCTTGTCAGTGTTGTTAAAGTCATGTCAGATTTCATTATCTCTTCCTGTTTCCCTGAACACGTACTTCCTTCTCCCTTCACTCCTTTTTTAAGTGGAGTCTTTATGACAGTACCATTTTAAAAAGACTTTTTGAATGAGTTTTGCTGCTTCTTTTCTCTATTGCTCTGCTTCTGTGATCAATGTAAACAGAAGAAATTTACAAAAGCAGAAAAAAATTCTTTCTTGTTGTAGGAAGGAGCTGCACGTTAGCATTACTTCCTTTGCAGTTCTAGATGTTTTAATATAACTTTTAAAAATTACAAATGTTTTAATATTGGGGAGTTCAGATATACAAAGTTATTGCTCAGATATTAAGAAACTTCAGATTTTCTTGCAGCTGGCCTTGTGATTATATACGTAAGCTGAGAATTTAGACCTCTATGTCCATTTGAAATTAATGGGAATTTAGTTCTGAACTCCCTTTGGTCTTGATCCAAGACCAACCATTGCTTGCCTTGACTTAAATGCAAGTAAACTGTGACCTTTTGGACTGCTTTGAAGGTTGCATTCTTTACCCACAGGATATCCTTTGAAAACCTCACGGAATTTAGGTCAGAATATTGAGTACATGATTTTGGTTTTCAGTTTTGATTTTTCATTTTACATTTCCCACAACATTCATATTGTTGCAAATGGACAACTAGTTAATGAGGAACAGAGTGCCAGTTAGTTGTATTTTCCAATTGTATGTGGCTTGATTATTTTTGTAGCTACCTAACATATTCTTAATATTTTTCCTATTTAAATATCTGTCATATTTTAAGTGTCAGTGCAGTTGTGGAAAGCTAAATGAAGACTGTTTGTGTGTGTGCACTAGAGAAACTGGCCGCCGAAGCGGGGACTTCTTACGGCTGCTACTTTGTGCCAGCATTTTCAGGACTGTATGCACCATACTGGGAACCCAGTGCAAGGGGGTAAGGATCTGACTAAATACTGCATTTACAGGGAGATTTAAGGATTTTACAAATACTATCACTAGTCCTTCAAGGTATGTGAAATTGTTCTTTTTGTTCCTTTGATGTATCTGGATACATCATTCACTATGGTATCTTCAAGCAACTATTGTATTTGTCTTTTATATTTAATCTGTTCAAAACAGCAACTGCTACTGGGACAGCTACTCACCTTCCTCTCCCCTCCCTCCAGAAAAAAAAGGGCTGAGGGCAGGGAAAACATTTGGGTTGGTTGTGCATTTCAGAGGACAGGAGCAAGATAGTTCTATCATTCTTGCCACTAGTGGGGCCAGCATTTTTTCTTCACGCATTTCTGATTCTGAAAGGATTTTCATCTCACTAAGGAGAAAGAGAAGGTCTTCGTACTTGTGAGCTGTCAGGCAACAAAAGTAGAAAGTAAAGAACTTGGTACTGATTTGGATTTTTGAGCTCAATTTCCCATGGCTGCTGCATTCACTGTCTTAATTCCTCCCCACTTCTCCTCCCTTTCCTTCCCCCTCGTGTCCAGCTTTCTTTCCACTCTACTGAACACTTTTCTCCTTTCCTTCCAGTCCCTTTGGTCGTTGTTAAGACTTAACTACCTGGTACTAGTTAGAACTACTTGTTCAAACAATAATCTTCTATTTGTCTTTTCTGCTTGCCTACTGTGGCTGGAATCACAACATGCCAAGGGAGTCACAGAACCATAAAAAAATTAAATATAAAATAACTTTCTTAAAGTGAGGAAAGAAATCTTAAAGAATGTCTAGTTCCCAAGGTTTCAAGTAGTGGCATCTTTAGAATTTAGATGCTTTTTTGTATGTAAGGAAGGAAAAAATATCTTTGAGTTAGATGTTTTCACAGTTTTTCAGATCACATTACTTAACTTTTTAACTGTTAAAAGCTGATCTTTGGAATGGTAACAACTAAAAATGTCCTTTAGTATCTTTGAACTTGCATGTATCCAGCACCAAATATTGCAGCATTTCTGTGTAGTACGCTCCTTACTATTCCTCAGCTGTTGGAAAAGAATGAGAGGATGAGTATTTGCTCTGCAGTTCAGAGCACAGTGACAGAATTCGTCTTACTCATCGTTAGATGTAGCATAATTTCCACATCCAAAAATCTCTTTGAAGGTGCAGAAGCAACTAATGAGCAGAATAGACGTGAAAACAATTTTAAGCATTTAGAGCGCAGCAGTGACCCAGCTGGGCTTTTCCTCAAGAACTGAAAGCATTGGAGAATTTTTTAAGACTTTATTCATAGGTGATATAATTTTTTAAATAAAAATCATCCTTAACCATACATTTCCTTTTCTTAAAGGAAGACTAGAATTTGTGTGTTTGTGTGGAAGGGTGAATATGCACCCATTTGCATGCAGATTGGCAATAAAATTAAAATTTATGGCAATCATATTCATTGGACACTGAAAGCATGTTTGTCAGGAAAACAGGGATGAAAGAGTTTAGATTAAAGAGGAACAAGCTTTTTAATATTAAAAAGCAGTCC
The DNA here is from genome assembly GCA_013400135.1 of Rhinoptilus africanus. Classification (NCBI taxonomy): domain Eukaryota; kingdom Metazoa; phylum Chordata; class Aves; order Charadriiformes; family Glareolidae; genus Rhinoptilus; species Rhinoptilus africanus. The sequence goes on from VXBO01009184.1 coordinate 12,967, forward strand.
TCATATAATGGCACCGAATGATCTTTGAATTAGAAGGCCTAGGTCTGAAGTAATGATGTATGTCTGGTAAAGAAATATGTCCTAACTGGTTTGTGGTTTTTTTTTTTTCTTCAACAGTATTATCTGTGGCCTTACTCAGTTTACAAATAAAAACCACATCGCCTTTGCTGCACTAGAAGCGGTCTGCTTTCAAACACGAGAGGTAAAGGCAAATTGGCTCCTAAATTCATTGTAAATTAGTATGGTAACAGGGACTGTAGCTCTTCGGGAAGAGAGAGGATTGAAAAGATTTAACGAAGATGAATCATGTGCTTTATATTGTACTTGGAAGCTATTCTTCTCTTTACCTAGTGCTAATGTTGAAAAATTGTTCCTGTAGGTTTAGTTACAGTGATGGCATTGGGCAGTACATTATCGTGGGGTGGCAATGCTGCTTTTTATCGGCACTTAAAATAAGGTGTATGTATTTTGTGACTTTTTTGAGAGGCAGAACATAGACACATCAAAAAGACAAGGTCAGTGCCATAGCTAAAAAGTTGCATCAGTGTAGGAGACTACATTTTATATTGTCTGTTGTGATGGAGACGGCTTATGTTATTTCTAGTACACAAGAACAAAACTGAGATAAAGCAAGACAGTTGCAAACATACCAAGAGAAATCTGGATTCACTTCCTGACGATTACACCTTGTATTGCCTTCACTGGCATTCTGCAACAGCAAACCTAAATTCTCACAGAGCAAATGAATCCTTCAGCCAAATCAGAGGGTTTGATATCAGTATCTTCTGAGCATCAGAGTATATCACCACCTACTATTAATTTATGCTCCCTCAGTTCCATACAAATACAGGAGAAAATTAAATCCCTAGACCCCAAAGGGTAACAGTCAAACCTTAATTTGATTGCATGTTTTTAAACTGCTGTTATTTAAACATAGTGAGTTTTAAAATAACACCCAGCTAGAACTATGTGAAAGGAGGAAAGCAGGTTGCTGGCTCTGTGGTGGCACAGAATAGAGTATGAACCACTCATTTGGAAAAAGGCAGACAGAAATTTCACCCAGATGTCTGCTTTTGAAATGGTGCTAACAGCCTCTGAGTCCTGAGAAAGCTGGGAAGGAGCTTGGAAGTAGCACATATCTCTCATTCTGGTACTAGAAGTCAGGGTAAAGTTACAGGGAACTGAACTGATAGTCTGGTTCATTGCCTGCTCCTCTCTTTCCTTGTCCCCCCTCCCATCCATTCCCTCTCATGTGACAGCTCAATGAACTTTCCAGCAGAAAATTATCCCTCTTTTTGCTGGGCTATTTTTCAGCTGGATTAATGACCTCAGCTGCCTCACAGAGGAGTGCAGCCAATGTCAGAACAAGAGACAGGTTACGTGGCTGGGAGTAGGAGAGAAGGAAATAAAGCGCTCAGACTGAGTGAGGGTGAAGAAGTTAACTGTTTGAACAGATCTCATACTTCCTCATACCTTAGTCAACGTGCTTTTATCACAATGGCAGGAGTGCCTGATTAGGTCTCTGGACACAATTAAATTAACAGATTAAGCCCTAGTGTCACAGATAAAATATATGTACATTTTTCAAAGATGCGTTGTTAGTTCTCTCTTGTCAGAAACAGTTCGTTTTAATTCCAGTTAACATGGAACTCTTTTGTACCCTTCACTAATTTCAAGTGCATTAGAGTTTTTACTTGTTTTTATTGTGCCATCCAATCCTTCTAAGTCTCTGTTGCTGGTTATACAAAAAGCTCCTTCCTTGTCCAGACAAGTGACGCTTCTTATGTTTTTTAATTCCAGAAGGCATTATGGAAAAATAAGTAAGAGCTGTACAATGCTGTGATTCAACAAAACTCACATACTTGACTACCTTGCTCTTCATCCAACCTCAGTACAATAGAGAGAGCAGCAGAATGATCATAATTTGTTTTGTTCCTTCATCCCTTCCTGATTTCTAGAATTCTTTTCAATTTTTTAATCTCTGCTGAGCACATAGTATGATCCAACATGCTCTTGCACCGTGGTAAACAAGGCCAGAGCCTCCAACAATATGTGTATATAAAGCTGAGATTAGGAGGCACTGCTGAAGTTATGAATGATAAAAAATGCAGATGAAATCAGCATAGACAAATGTAAAATGATACAAGTGGTATCATGGCCTTGGAGAGGCCCCATCTGGAGTACTGTGTCCAGTTCTGGGCTCCCCAGCTCAAGAAGGACAGGGAACTNGAAGGAAGTGGTGGGGAGCAGTACTACCTTATTACTGCTGTGCTATGAACCCTCTTTTCCAAGTTCTTTCTAATGTATTGAACAGTGCAAGCCCATGGACAGATGCTGCCACCTTGAAAATTGGCCTTTTACTCTTACCTTCCAGTTTATAACCACTATTTATCGTCTAGCAGTTCTTTTAGTTCCTTTAAAGATTTTCTGGTAAGGGACCTTGCAGACTTACTTTCTGGGCACACGTAGAATCTACTGGACAGCTCATCTCTATATAGTTTTTACTACCTTCTCTTTATAGTTTTTACTACCTTACAAACCTACAATTTTTTTTTTCTTTTAAAAAAACCCACATGTTGACTTTTCCCAGTAAGGATGGTATAACTGGGTACTTTATGAACTACAGAACAGCACAGAATGTGTTGTAGTTTGGATCTTTTTTGTGGTCTATGTTGCTTTGTCATTTGAAGCTGAGGATAGTACACCTCTTTTTTATTCAAATAAATTGAAAAATTATAAAGAGAATATCAGCCTGCACTAGCTAATTCCTAACTTCATCAACAAGAATTATGCACTAACCTTAAAAAATGTAAATGATACATTTAGTTGACTGCTTTTACAAAACCCTAGAAAACCCACTCTTCTGCAATTAAAAGGTGCTTGTAGGATAATGCTGTGGTGTTGTCTGTAGCTAAGGTTTGAGGCAAATCTTACATTTTTGGGAAACTCTCTAAAAAGCATCCTGATAGGTATTGGTGAATTAAATGCTTCACTATCAGTTAATTATCCCTTGCCAACAGTTTAACGCTTTTCATTTATTTTCAGCTATCCACTGTGCTCGAAAGAAGGAAACATAATTTTATAAGAAATTTCACTAACAGTTTATTTTTGCAATCTGTCTCATGTAATGTAAAAATCTCAATTTTCAACAACTAAGAGAAAATACTTTAAGAGGCTGCTTTTTCAAAGCAATTCAATGTTCAGCAGTTGCTGCTGAGGTGTATTCCAGATTGACAGTTCAAACGTTTTAATTCTTCAGTTTTTTAATGCATCAAATTAGAGAAACTATCTAGACAAACTGTAATGAGCTAAAGGACTCCATTTAGTATTACTTCTTCCTTTGTTAGCTTTGATAAATGTTGTAATTGTCATCAGCTTTTCTTCAAAATTCTTCTCCTCCGGCCATATGAGCAACACATAGCCTAGGTATAGAGCGTCAGAGGAGAAACACTTCCTACAGTAGGATTTCTGTAATAAATAGAATGCACTTGCTGTGTATTAAACAAAACTGTGTTGCCACTGCCTCTGTTTTGGCCTCTTGATATATAGTGGGGGGGAATTATCTACTTAACAGTCTTCAAAAAATGGTGAATTACCAGTACTTTACACTCAGAGGGTATCATGGATTTCTCTGCAATTAAATTGTAACGTATATTACTCTTAAGATTTTAGATGCCATAAACAAGGACTGTGGAATACCACTAAGTCAGTTACAAGTAGACGGAGGAATGACCAACAACAAAGTCCTCATGCAACTCCAATCAGACATTCTCTGTATTCCAGTAGGTAAGATGAAATTACAACTCCTATTTTCTTTTTAAAGCTGAAAACAACATCAGTTTGTAATGGTTAATGAGGGCAATTTGTATTGCTTCCTTTGTAGTTGTTGCTGGTCTTTTGCTGCTACTTGAGAATGTTGGGGTTTTTTTCAGAAAAAGGTTCTCAATCTTGCAGTCAATTTTGAGATTCACTTTCATAGAAATCACTGACTTATTGCTTGTGTTGAAATATTACAGCACTGTGGTGATATTGAACTTTAAAGTTGTCATATCAATTTCTAAACATCTAACAATTTTAAAATCGGTGAAACTAATTCTCTTCTGTGACATATTGGCCCTGAGAATCTTACTGAGAGATAAATCAGAACTTTACACCTCTCATGTTTTGCTCTTGCATTTCAGCAAAAAGCAAATACCTTTTTTTCTGTTCCATTTGCCTGCACAGGCCTTTGATTTAATTTACAGTGTGAAAGAAGACCCACAAAACACATTGTCCATTCAGTTTCCTCCCACAGCAGCAATGAAGAAGGGAATAGAAGTTACAACAAAAGTGGGAATCTTGCAACCAGTTTTCTTGGCATGCATGATATGAAAAACAAACCCAAACGAGGTTGTTCCTCTCTAAAGCAAATGAAAGTTTACAATACTAGTATTTTGATCCAAGAGCAATGCAGCCATTTGAGTAATGATCACTTAACACTTCTTTCACAGAAGCCCCCTAGAATAATAAAAAGGTTTTTTAGCTTTTGAAGGATGTGTTTCAGTATGCTAAAGCTCTTTAAAGACCTCACTTGAAACCTGGAGCATTTTAGTGTCAGTGAAAAGGGTGCGTCCTTTAAGACATGTTTTAACACCTGTAGCAGATCCCAAGTTGCTGAGTATTGTAAGCTATACATTAGCATTCTTAAGGATGCAGCATGTCACTGAGTAACAAATAATCTTGCCTAATACGCAGCTTCTAGAAAATCATTCAGAAAAACATCGTGTTGTCTCATGCATAAGTGTGAGACACTTCAGTGGAAAGTTTTGAACTCTAGAGATACTATAGCTTGCCTTTAATAATACATAATACACAAGGCTCAAACTACCAGTGCAGATGCATAATTAACAGATGAAACAATATGATCAATAAAATCAGATTTTAAAGGATCCCCTGCCTGAAGCAGAGAAGAGGGCAGTTCTAGAATTGATGGAACAGATTTACCATTGACATCTTGGGGGTGGGATGGTCTTCTGTAGCATCCGTGGAAGGCAAACAAGCTAGTAAGTAGAGGTGTGTGGCTTCTTTTAAGATGTCTTTTCTAAATATAAATGCTTTTAATAACACAATATCTATAGCATGGGAACAAAACTGGTAACTTAGCCAGTGATAACTGCTTTGAGGAAGGAGGGAGAAGACAAAAAAATAGCTTAAAAAAAACAGGACTACTGTAAGGAAACAGATGGTTGAGGACTGCAGCCCTGCACGTGGTATGAAAATAGGCGATTGCATGATTCAGTCTTGTAGGAAGTAGTGATTTGAGGTATTTCAAAGACTTGGACAACTCATAGGTGAAGTTAGCCTCATAACCATGTGAATGGCAATAAAATGAGGTTTGCAGTTGGTAAACTTAAAGGAAGCAAATAGCAGTTGTAGAAAATATATATAATTCTAGCTATATATGTAAATCTTTAGTTTTGATGTCATCAAGGTGACTTTCATTAAAAATCATCATGGCCGCCTTCTCTGTGATTTACTTCAGTAAAGCCATCGATGCCTGAAACAACAGCTCTGGGAGCTGCTATGGCAGCAGGAGCTGCAGAAGGAGTTGGAATTTGGAGTCTGAATCCTGGAGACTTGACAGCAGTGACATGTGAACGATTTGAACCACAGATCAACCCAGAGGGTAAAACCCTTTCATATTATCTAAGAAGTTGCAAACAATATTTTATGCCCAACAGGTTGAGGTTTTTCTCCCTTTCAGACTTAACATACTGGTATGAGACCAGCTGTATATAAATAACTTCACAAATGTTGAAGATCAGCTTTAGAGTGTTTGGTTTAGAGAAAAGTGCATTTCACTTTCTGTTTTGTCCATATATTGACTAGTAAGATTGGAAAATGGTTAAAACAACATAACTCCACACAGGAATGTGTTGGAGGTTTTTGTCTTCTTTTTGAAAGAAGCTTGGCACTGGGCATTGCAGGTAGTAGCTTTTGATTTATAGCAAGTAAACCCAAAGAAATCTTGAAAGGTTTTAATGAGAAAGATGTTTCCTAAAGGTCCTGTGCATTTGTGAGTTTTCACAAATGTAGAAAGGACAGACTGTTTTTGGAAGACTTGGCTTAAAAAAGCCTACATTAATTATTGTTTTTTAGCTAACTATCTTTTCATCAGTTCTTAAGTGCTTCTAGAGATGAAAAGCATGTACTTGACATAATTAATTCATGTGCAAGACAAATGCATTTTTTCTTTACAATTATTTCTTTATTTTTGGTACAGAATTTTGTGTTGCTATTTTGATTAAAATTACCGCTATAATCCCTGCTTCAATACAGTATTTTCAATACTGAAGGGCTTCTACATGATAACAATTGTTTCATTGTGTCCTACTTGTAAATTTCTTATTGGTGAACAGGCAGAAAATTGTTTTTAAGGTTTATTTCTCCTTATTGTGCGTAACTGTGGAGTTTTGGGTTGTTTTGGGGTTAGTTGGAGGGTTTTTTGTGTATGCAAAACAGCATTTTATAGTACTTGTTCTGTGCAGACAACCTATACTGTGCAAAAGAGTGGAAAGCTAATATTGTAGTCTTTGCTTCTCGAATACTTGTGTTCATATGCATTGACAGGCTTTTTGTTTGCTGATTTCTCAATTTCAGAAAGTGAATTTCGCTATGCTAGATGGAAGAAAGCTGTGATGAAATCTATGGGCTGGGAGACATCTGAAGCTCCTTCAAATGGTAAATCAGAAATTAATTCCGGTCAATATTATTAATTAGTCAGTTAGCCTAGGTAGTTAATCTTGAGTTTGATGACCTTTTCTGTTCATCTCTGGACGATTGCAATGATTTAAAAATTACTACTTAAAACCACTGTGGAAACAAAGCAGGAAAACTGGTAGATAGATCTTCCTCTTGAAAGGAAAACACGAGACCTTGTAGGGCTCTGAAAACAGAGGACATGAAATCAAGACTAACTGCAGGTTAGTCTTACCTAGAAGAAGAGATACAGCACAATTGTAAGACAGTGCAGGGATTTCGTAAACTTTCTTATACTATAACCTCGTGTTGCAAAGGCGAAGAGTTTCATCCTGTGATTTTTCTTGCTATATCTTTCCTGTGGATCTGTTTGATCCACAAGGGCTAAGAGCAAGAAGTTATCATAAAGTGAAGAATTGCATAGACCTATTGTTCACACACAGGGAATATACAAATACTTTTGAGGGACTGAACAAGATCTTTCTTTTGAAGTAGAGAGCTTTTTCATCTGCCAGGTTTGAATTAAATAAAACCTGTAGTCTTCTATGATCTATAATTTGAATTTCTATTTCAGCACTATTTTAGGGTAAGTTTTCAGTCCTGAATCATCCTACAATACATCATTTATGGGCTTTATCTTCATTTGATTTCTCATTTGTCGGAAAACCTATTAAAATTAACAGTATGAAGTAAAGAATCGACATAATGTAAACTCCTGCCACAGGCAACAGTTGCTGTGTCGAGCTGCCTGAAGTCTCTTACTTTATTCTTGAAAGCTAAAGCTAAAATTTTCCTTTTACCATCCTGTATGTTAGTGTACATAATTTAGTTAACACTAGGGTTATACAAACAACTCTTTCAAGGCTATTTGGAAGGGAAATATGTAACTTGGCGTGACCAACAAATTTCACTTGACTATTGTCCATTATGTCTTAGTAGCCTTACATCTAAACTTTCTGTTATGTATCCTAAAATCCCAAGTGTTTGATGTGTATCTTACTTGTTTATCTGTATTTCCTTTTGAAGGATAGAAAATTTTGCCTTGCAGAAGATAAAACTAGATCTCATTCTTTAGCTCATGTGTAAAGGGATAGGTTTATCAGAACTTACCCTCTGGTTTAACACCGCAGGAGGAAATGTTATTTTCCTTCGTTCTTGCTTTGAAACTTTGTCTTCTTCTGCCTGCTTGGCGTATTTAAGATTGAAGAATGCTAGAAATAGGCTCAACCTAGATAGTGCTAACAGTGGATTTTGGATTTGAACTCTTATATTGAGAGCCTATTTTGAATTATGTGGGGGTTATGCATAATGTTTTTCAGTTTTTCTGCAAATGTCACTACATTTTTTAATTTTTGCTGTTCATATGATTTTTAACAAATATATTGCAATTTATATATATATATTTCTCTTTTGATTTGCGTGACTGGAAACACCCTCCCCTGGATGACATCAGGTGACACTAGTATCTTCTGTAGTCTGCCTTTGGGTTTTTTTATTATGAGTAGCATGATAATGTTAATCGGAGCAAAGTACGTCTCAGGTTAGTTATTATTTGAACTAGATCACTTTAAAAGCTATCTACACTAGCCTAAGTGTTGGGGTTTTTTGTATTCCATCTGTTTATTTTCAGCAAGAATGACTGATGCTTTTTGTTGTTCATGCACACGGGTGTTTGAGGGTGTGAATTAGACATATGGTACCTAAGGGAACCAAGTGAACACCATCTCAAATTCATCCTCACGTGCCGTGAAGTTCATAGCTGTTAGATGCACATGAAACCTTGAACTCTCCCCTCCCCTTGTCTGGCCATGCAGACTCTACACAGTTTATAAGATGGATCTGGGTTGGAGCAGCCTAGCAGAGTTTTGCATTGCCTGCATTACAGTGTGCATTGCAGTCAGAATAAGGTTCCATCCTTTATCCTGTATTTCTTCTCACAAAGTTTAAAATTATTTTGAGGACCATGTTTAAATAAAGTGAAGACTTTTCTTCTGTCCCTTAAAGGCTTCATGCACCCCTTTCATTTTTCTGGAACCCTTGGAACTATTATATGGTTAGAAAACTTCAGCTACTAAATCTATAGAATATTCTTTTTGTACTTTGCTCTTGATGGATAAGTGAATTGATTTTGTATAAAGAGAAGAGACCCTAAAAGGCCTATCTGCAAAACTGGGGAAAGGGACTGTGTGCATATGCAATGAAGATGCATCTTCAACCTGTTAATGTATGGTCTATTTTAAAAGACAGTTCTTAGTATGCATGACGGTGTTAGTTACTTATGCCAGAAGGGAGACATGTCATTTAGATACTCTTCTGGTAAGAAAAAGAAGTTTATATGGTGACATCATTTGTTCTTTGTTGTTGTGTTTCATAATTTCATTTCAGAGAAAATATTTTACAGTATAGCTGTTATTACTGCTTAGTAAGCTTTTGAGGGGGGGACGTTGTTGCAGTTTTTTCTTTGTTTTGGTTTTTATACCAGTATTGTTACTTTATATACCAATATGTTGGTAAATTATTTACATGGTATGCTTGGGGACAGGAGAAGTTGCAAGGAATTTCCAGCTTTTTTTTTGTTTTAAAAATGACGATGTCTAAAAACGAATCGCATCAGTGATGATATGTATGGGTTGTAGTTTTGCTCAGCTGTGTTAGGGTAGAACATGATATACAGAATTTGCGTTGCTGATCGGAGCAGGGCTTATCCTTTTGCTTTTGAAAACCGGAACTAGCTGACCAGACTTTCCTTCTAATTCNGCGGGATGGGCGGGGGTATTAATTAAACAGACAATTGAGGACTCTAGCATGCTGCTATGATGATGTGTTTGTATTTTCTTTATACTCATTCAGCCTGCATTAACTATTCGATTGTAATTTTCCTTGCATGGAAGAGACTGAGCTTGTAGGAGAATGAAAATCAAACTAAACAAAAGCTAGGCAAAAATCAAACTAAACAAAAGCTAGGCAAAAATCAAACTGAACAAATGGATTGACACTGATTTACTAACTCTGGAATGTAACTGTGAATGAGAAAAATCTTGATGATGAAGAATAAAATAAAACCAGCTGCGAGTAAGTGGGTAAACTTTTAACAAGCTGAACTAAGCAATTTGAATATTAATTCCAGGTCAGGTTCTTCACCACGTGGATGAAACCTGAAATAATATGAAGATCAATGTTAAGTGGGTAGATAAGCAACTTAAATTCTGAGTTTATTGCTTTTTAAAAACAACTAATCAGTAACCTGCGTATAAATATCTAAACTTGCACTGCTGGAACTCATTAAAAGATTTATGGGGGTTTTTTTCTCCCTTCCCTAAGCTTGTCAGTGCCTTTCTGACCCACAAGTGAAAAACATATTCATCTCAACTCANATTAATTAATTGTTACATTTTATCTTTTAATGAAACACTGGAACCCCAACGCAGTCATCAATATAGTAGGTTTGAGGATTGAATCTACTGAGGATTAAATTCATCCTTCATGTGCTGAAGCAGCAGTAAGTCTTGCATGGCAACAGTGCTGTTGTTGAACATGTCTCTGTAAGGCAGGGCCATGATTTTACAGCTACTGAAATGGGAAGGAAAAAATTTGCTGTGGCTGAACAGAGAACACTAACATGGCAAAAAGCCATTTACGGAACTGCTAAACTAATTGCCTTTTCATGCAGCACCTGATGACTGAATGTGAAGAACAATACTGCATTTCATGATACCATTTCATAATTTTGTCAAAATCAAGCCAATTACTTGTACCTTATTTTATGATCTTCATTCTTCTCTCCCAGGGGAGAAAGGGACAGTGTTTTGGTTTATTTCACTATCAAAGCAACTGGAGTCCTTGCGCTAAGATTCTGTTCGGTTTTTCACAGTAGTTCTGGATGTGGACATCTGAGAGATTTCAACATATTCTGTAGCTGTACTTTTTTAGGGGGTGGAAGTTAACTGAAAGTGATACTAGATTTTACTGGACTCAAATTTAAAGAAATGCCTTTGCATGCTTCAATTGGCACCTCTCAAGTGAGGTATAAATGGCTATATATGGGATCTTATGTGACATCTGGGGTATAAAGTTCTTTGACTTTATTTTCACAGAGTAAGGTGTCAGTGCTGATAGTATTACTATATTCTTCCTGCTTAAATATCCTTTGGGGTTTTCTTTAAGATTCACTTTTTCTGCTTTAGTTTCTTGTGTTGTGATAGTTACTGCCAAATTGCATACCAATATAGGGATCACAGTGCAGTTCTGCAATTTAGTTGCAATAATATTTCCCCACTTTATGAAAGCTGAGCTCATATTCAGAAAAAAATACGCTTAGAGTACCTTCCTTCAATAGTTCTACTTGTTAAAAATTTACCCACCTTAATAGTGTGGTCTCTTCTCTCCTACCCACACACTTAAGTGCTGGCTTATCTGGTGTCACAAGATACATCTAATTTGTAACTGTATTAATTGAAAACAAAAGATGGTTATACTGAATTCCTCTTATAGCTCAGTTGTGTAATAGAGTGTTATTAATGGTTTAGAGTAAATTCTATGTTACTAATCCATGTTTTTTCTCATTTAAGGTGCTGGTAAATGAGGCTACTTAGTGGACTCTCTGGATGCAGCTGATTTATTTTTTTGTTTGGTTCATTTTGTTTTGTTGTCTGAAGAGATTCCACCACCAATGTGATCATACTACTTGTGTGACTAAATCCTTTCTTGAACCTGTCTGTTGCCACTCCCTGACTCTTCAGCCCTTCGTTACTCTGCTCCCTTCCCCATCAACTCCAACAGCACTGGAGAACCTTGCATGGACTATCTCACATCACCCTCTTAAATTTCACAAGCCCTAGCTTTGTTTGAGAAAGTGGGTATGACAAAACCCCGCAACTTCTGAGGTAATGATGTCAGATGTTCAGCTACCCTGTTCAGGGTTTTGGTACGTTATACAACACACTGTAAAAAGTTAGTGATGCACTATAGAACTTTGTAAATACCTTACAATTCTTCCAGCTGCTGTGAATTACCTTTGATATGTCTATGGTTGCCAAAGATGTTTGACTGTAGTGGCCACTGGTCTGAAACACGTTCATTGGTACAAACCTTTTAAACAGTAGCTCAAAATCCATTATCAGTAGCACACATTGCCACCAGTTCATTGCTGTCAGGTTGCTGATGTGTTGAAATGATCAATTACAAAGTTAAAACGTTTGATTTTCCTTCTAGCATATGTAGTCAGTTTGCCCATCATACGTAGTTAAGACACTAAGTCCTGTGAGCGAGGAGTAGATGACAGATGTTTTGGCTAAGGCCATGTTTCATGTTCTTGTGCTTTTGTGTTAGTTTGGAAAGATAAACCTGATACAGCGTGCTATTGACAGGACAGCTTCTTGGTCCTCAGCAACTGATAACTCTTCAAACTACCCTGTACAATGCACTTTTCTTGACCAGTACTGCATGTATTCTGTCATCCTGTTTAAGGATATTTGTTAACATTTTGAAAGTTGAAGCTCCCTTAGTTTTCCTTAAGGAGGGTCCACTCCAAAGTAAATATCAGTGCTTTAGATCTTGATCTCATTTAGTATATCTCAGGGACCAAAATCTCCCTTTCGGTTTCCATGTCCATAGTTTTAACAGCAGGTTGTCACAAAATACGCTGGAACAACCCAAAATCCTGGTTTGGAAGAGTAAGCACTCGGCATCTGAAACAGGCCACTGGAATTCACAGGCCACTTGCATGACAACGGAATTGCGTCCACTTTGAAATTTGTCCTCCACTGGTAAAGGAGTGAGGCAGTAATCTTATCTTCAGCTTTCCCGTTTGTACCAACAGCGTGACAAACGACAGCCTTGTTGGTTGGGTCGGAGAAAATGTGTGCTTGTGTGGTGTCACGAGATCAGTATAGAGTGAGAGTGAGATTAAACGTGGGAACAACACGGAGAATTTCAGAGGCGTTTAAATGCACTAGGAGTTAAAGGGAGCGTTTTTTTGTGTGTGTTTGTTTTTTTAAAGGTTTTTGTCTTTAAAAAAGTAGTCCTTAGCAGAGTTTGGCTTTCTTCGTTAAACTAGGGTTAGAGGCTTAGTTTTTATAAAGGTGTTAAATATGTGTGTGTGTCTGAAGCAACGGATTGCACAGAAGTTCAGGTCTGTACAATGTATTTAATATTGAATGCATATTAATTGCCTTTTTATTGTCAAGTGCAATGACCTTTGAAAATGTGACTTTTAATTAAGAAGGTCGAGAAGGAACGTTTTTCATCCTGTGGTTGCATGTATAAATTCAACGGAGGAGGTTTTTGTGCACAGGTGAAAATACAACATCATCATTCAAATCCCGTATCTCCTATAAATACTCAGACGTGAGGTGTGACAACTAAAATTTCTGGGTTTGCCAGTTTGTATTGGAGAGGCAAAGAAAGGGTGGAAAAAGAACACGAACCCATAGAAAAACCTTTATGCTCCTTACCTTTACTCAGAGCTGTTGCTGATCCCACCTTACCCCGAGGAAGAGGAGGACCGGCAGCCTTTGGAGCACACAGGGCGAGGGCAACACACACCTCCAACACGGGACTTCTGAGTACGTCTTCTTGCCAAAAACACTGAAGCACCAAACCCGGGAACGATCAATGTGGAAGTGTTGCCTTTGCCAGCAACGTATGTGGTGGGGGAAAGGTAACGCCTAAGAAGTAGGAGGGAGATTTTTTTGCTGCTTTTCTGACTTATCTTTTACTGGGAAACACACTTCCTGTTACTTTTTCACTTGAGTAAAAATCATTATTTTATTTTCGATTGCCGTTGCAAATATTTTTTAAGAATTTCACAACACTGTTAACTTTCTACCAACATAGTTGAAATATATTGTAAACTGCGTCTTGAGGGGGGAGGGGACAAACTGTTGGAAGTTAGCTTTTTGTGAAGCTGTGATTTATTTTTTCTATAAATTACCAGATTTATAAATTCTTACTTGAGAAATGCATTAACTTGGTATTAAAATACCATAAATAAATTAGCGTAAACCGCCAGTTTATTCTTGCACGTTAACTTTCAGACACATTTTCGGTGATTTTTTTTTTTCCATGAGGCATTAATATGTAGTGATGCCTATTAACCAACAGAGCGCCCTCTTCAAGTGTCGCAGCCACGTGCTTTAACTTGCTCAGACACACAGCTTGAGTACGCAGAACTGTAGAATTGTCCAGGTTGGAAGCAACCTTTCAGGCCATCGTCTTCTGCTTTTCGGTGATACATTCGATTTTGAGGACTGGATTAAAAATTACATTTCCTCAAGCCCCTCCATATTGAGAAGAAAGAAGAAGTAAAATGACGAAAAGGAAGGCGGTTGTAATACAGGTTTGACCCGAAGGTCTTGGCCAACATTGGTTGGTGGGGCCAACAGGCCAAAGGGTTTCTGCTCTTGTACGGATGAAGAAGCTGCTGTGAGTGGGAAGAAGAAATGTTCACAGAATAGGAAACGTGGCAGGAGGCACTGGGCAGGAGCGTGGGGGGCAGTGTCCGTGTGCCGGGTGCCCGCCGCGCGCTCCTGGGGGCCCTCTCCATGCGGCTCCCCGTTGTGCAGCACACATCCAGTGCTGCCTCATCTCAGCAGGGACACGGCCTGCGTTCTCAGGGTTACAAAGCCTCTCGTCCTCTGCATCGAAATCAGTTGTGTGAGTCAGAAACACTCCCACCCCCCCACCCGCCCCCAAGCAAAACCGGCATTTAACTATCACATGAGCATGGAAACCTTAGGCAACGTGCTGTTACTCAACATCAGGCTTCTCCCTCTGCCCACGAGACTCGAGTCTTCCTTTCACACGGCAAAATTACAGCCTTACCCTTAGCTGCGCTGCATGAGAGCGTACCCAAATTTTGTGATTCGTCAAGCTGGAGCATTATGGGATGAGAACCTTACTAATGTAATTAGTACTGGAAATGTATATGTATGAAGAATTTTTGTTCAATGTAAGCTGATACAATGTCTAGGCTATTACTGGAACTTTATACAAACAAGCTTCTTAATATCCATTTCAGCTCCAAGCCATAATCTGTCCATCTAAAGAATCCTAGATCTGTAGCTGGTGGAATGCTGTCCCATTAAGAGCTGTAACACAAACCCAATATGTTGGCGGTTTTTTTAATTATTGTAATTGACTGGCATTTATGTAAGTAGTAGTCATCAGTCCTGGAGGTAAGGGCAGGCAAATGAGCGGCAGCCCTTTAAAACCTGGAAATGACCCAAGAATGTTGCTGGACTGATTTTCCTTTGCTGTCCAGAGGGGGTCTCGACAGGCTGGAGAAAGGGGCCGGCAGGAACCGCTTCAGGTTCCACAGGAGGAAGTGCCAAGTCCTGCATCTGGGGAGGAAGAACCCCATGCACCAGGACATGCTGGGGGGGCAGCTGCTGGGAGGCGCCGTTGCAGGAAGGGTCCTGGCTGTCCCGGTGGGCGCCAAGTTGACCACGAGGCAGCAGTTGCACCAAAGAAGGCCGAGAGCACCCTGGGCTGCGTCAAGCGGAGCATCACCCGCAGGTCAAGGGAGGAGATCCTTCCCCTCTCATCAGCCCTGGTGAGACACATCTGGAGCTCTGGGTGCAGTGCCAGAGAGACATGGACATACCAGAGTCCTGTGGCAGGCTACGGAGACGGTTGAAGGACTGGAGCATCTGTCATACGGGAGAAGCTGTGAGAGCTGGGGCTGCTCAGCTTGGCGGGGGCTCAGGTACAGACACCTGATGCAGGGCGTGAGGGCGATGGAGCCAGACCCTTCCCAGTGGCGCCCAGTGACAGGACGAGAGGCAAGGGGCACAAACTGCAGCACAGGAAACTCCATTCCAACAAAAGAAAACAATTTTTTTACCCCGAGGGTGGTCACACACGGGAGCAGGTTGCTCAGAGAGGCTGTGGAGTCTCCATCCTTCAAGATACTCAAAACCCGATGGGGCTCAAGGCACTTGGAGCCCTGCTCTCGCTGACCTTGCTCTGAGCAGGGGCTTGGACCGGACACGATCAGGGGTGCCCTCCTGCCTCCGCCGGTCTGTGAGTCTGTGATTAGGTCGGTCACAGCTTGTCTCCGGCACAGGCTGAAGGCTCTAGCCACCTAATGATAAAGGACAGGGAAAAGGAAACACTGGTTTATTTGGACAAAGCCAGTTCACTTTATATGAGTCAGTTTTCACCCATGTTGTATTTCAACATTATTCAGCTGGAGTTACTACTGTGTTATCCTAAGTGCGCGTTTGTTTTGGAAGAGTCAGCCCTATTGTGTGGGCTTATCATCTCCCTCGGTTTAGTTTTGAGAGATAATCTTTTAAGCAGTTGCTAGTGGGATTTTAAGCGGAATAACTGTTTTTCGGATTTGTGATTGCTTTAGTCTAATACCCCATTTTTCACAGGGAATTATGCCACCAGGTGCTTCAGAGCAGCCCAAAAGACAAGCATGGGGTAACATGCTTCCAAAGAGACCGCAGTTTTATTGTAGTTAGCAAAACCTAAAAATATGGGTTCATAAATATTTTGTGATGGGAAGACATCGATTTGGGAATCACCGCTTTTTGTCTGTAGCGTTTTTTCTTCGAATCCCTGGGCTGCTGATGTGAGGGTTCCTTCTCTGATTATCCTCGAAAGTGCACTCGCTACAGTTGGAAGGATCTCCTGTGCCATTGCTTTTCAGTTCTGCAGGGCCGGAGTGCCCTGAGAACTGAGGAGCCGGCAGCTCTCGCTCCCCCATGGCCTGACACCCTTGTCGGCTCTTGTGCAACCGGACAGGAGCTCGCAGACAGGACAGCTCTGGGGATCAGTCGTCGCTGTCTAGAACGAGCATTTTCCCTCCCAGCTCTAAAGCCGCTGGAGTTGTCTTCTGTTTGTTTTGGCAGGAGGATGGGTTAGTCAGCGTGCTCAACAGCACCCACATTTCCTATGCTACTTCAGCAGCAGCTTCAGGAGTTTTGAGTGTATCGCTTCAGCTCCTGATTTGTGTCTAAGTTTCCTGACTACATCAGTCCTCTCCATCTCCCTTGCCTATCTTGTCTTGCGGGTGAACAGATTACTGACAACCTGCCCTAGAGCTTGCTGCCTGATAGAGGGACTAGGGATTCATCGGCGTTCACGAGCACAGAAATCCCTTGTGTGTTACTGCTCCAGCAACAGGAGTCAGCTTACGCCTGAGAGGATGCGTAACACAAATAGTGATGCCCTCCCCTGTGTGATGTTTCAGTGTCAACATCACCTTCTCCACAAATACTAAAGCCAAGTGTTGCGACATTATGAAGGAAAAACTCCAATTTTTACTTGAAAAACTATGTAAATGGCTTCAATCTCTCTCCACTTATAGCTAGTATCTAACTCCAAGGCTTTGGTAGAAAGCATTTTCTGGAAATCCATGTGCCAGTGCTGCTTGTCAGCTTTGATTTTTCAGGGAGAATTGACTCTTCAGTTGTACGATTCTGAAAAATTTATTCTTCATCAGAAGAAGCTGCTTTAAAAAGAAAACCTTCTAGACATCTCACACTACTATTCTCTACGTTTTTTCCTTTTGTTTTAAGGAGGAAGGGGAAAAGAGGCGGGGCGTGACTTATCTGGAATGTGCAAGAGCCCCGTCTTCATCATGAAGCAAAGTACGGGATGGTAATTTCAATATTGTTTTCTACATAATGATAGTTGTGTCTCAGTTAAACTTTAAGACACATATTATTAAGTCTCTTTAAGACACTTCCCCCCAGGAAATAGGTTTGTATTACTAACACAGGCTATTCTTATTTGGACTCTAGTTAGGCTTCCACAAGGTGCAAACCTCTTCATGTGCAACACAATGCCTCTAATCCATGACCCTCTGATACGTAAGCCTTATAGGAAACAAATTGCACCTTACCTTGGTTTTGGCATCAGCTCACTGATGAACTTCCAACTCCAGAGTCATCAAGGGCTGTCGTAGCCGCCAACAGATTTCAGATCGTGCCACCATTTCTTTGATCGGTACCAGCCCTCCTGTTCGACGGCTGATATTGCACCAACCAACAAGCTCATACGATGCAAGGCTTGTCAAACTTCTAAACGTTAAGTAATGTTAAGTAATAAGCCAAATTAATCTTAATTAAATTAAACAATTAAATTAAACATGTTATAATAGCGCTGAAAGATTTTATTTGCTAATCTTGAAATAGGTTATTTGTTTATTCATGACTATGTGAAATCTCCAGTCCCAATTGATGTGCAAATGGCACGCTGTACATTGAAACGTGCAGGTACAGTTTTATTATTCGGTGTGTGAGGTAAGCACTTAGGAGAGGTGGAAAAAAAACCATACCAGAATTTAAGCAATTCAGAACCCCATGTAATGCAATAGTAAATCAATATATCAAACAACAACGTGGTTGAAAATCATAACAGTAGGATGATACTGGTTTTCAGAATATCCTTGAAGATCTGAAATTGTTGGAAGACTTTGTTACAGCTTCATTAAAAAAAAAAATAATCAGTTATTCCCACTTGCTTGTCAAAGTAGCATCTGTTGAAGCTGTCACAGCAGCATTTGGCACGGTATGCTCAAAATGAAAATGTTGAAATTGCAATTTAAATATTTATGCAAAATCATGAGTCACAGCTGTAATATCTTACAAGAAAAACAAAGATAACATCAGCATATGAGCAGTTCATTTACAGGCTGTAACTCAGTACTGCCAAACGAGTTTGCAGTGAATGTGTAGTGCTAAACACATATGAGGAAAGACAGTGAGCTCTTTCATAATAAAATACAAAAGAAGAGGTGTGGTAATTCTTGTTTACAGAAGTTCCCCTAAGATTGCTAGTATTATGAATTTTCACCCAAAAAGTTGTGAAGTTCTGGTACCAAGGTTACACAGGGAGTTAGTCCATATCCACGAAGTAGCCCTAAAGTATAATTAGGTAATTTGTTTCTCTCTGTGGATATTTAATCTTGGACACTGCCCAGAGTTTCAAATGAACTGATGTTCTGTAGTGACAAAAACAGATGTAAGTAGAATCCATGTCTCTCTTGTTTTCTTACTTTGAATTTAGAAGTTCTGTAGTGCATAAGGCATGGGTTCTCATTATTGCTTGAAATTACTACAACCTTTTCACAGACACCTACAAGATACAGAATCACAGAATAAGAGGGGATGGAAAAGACCTTCGGAGACCATCTAGTCCAACCCACCTGCCACAGCAGGGTCACCTAGAACAGGTTGACACATCCAGGCGGGTTTTGAATGTCTCCAGAGAAGGAGACTCCACCACCTCCCTGGGCAGCCTGTTCCAGTGCTCTGCCACCCTCAAAGGAAATAAATTTTCCTCATGTTCAGCAGGAATTTCCTGTGTTCCAGCTTGTGCCCACTGCCCCTTGTCCTGTCGCTGAGCACCACTGGAAAGAGTCTGGCCCCATCCTCCCATTGCTGCCTCATGCTCAACTTTTTGTCCACCAGGACTCCCAGGTCCCTTTCCTCAGAGCTGCTCTCCAGCAGGTCAGCCCCCAACCTGTCCTGGTGCAGGGGGTTATTCCTCCCCAGGGGCAGCACCCTACACTTGCCCTTGATGAACTTCATGAGGTTCCTCTCCGCCCAANGTCGAGGTAGACAACACCCACTGCTCTCCTACCAGAGAGCATCTACCCAGCCAGTCATGCCATCACAGAAGGCTGTCAGATTGGTCAAGTATGATTTCCCCTTGGTGAATCCCTGATAACCTTTTCCTCTACATGCTTAGAGATGACATCCAGAATGAGCTGTTCCATCACATTTCCAGGGATGTCTTTCCTTAAAAGTACATAGCCATCCATGACAGCATTCCAGTCATGTGAGCTACCCCACCATGTCTCTGCGATTGCAGAGGTCATGGCCTGGCAACCACACATAGATCTCTAGTTCTTCCTGCTTATTCCCCATGCTGTGTGTATTGGTGTATGTACCTCTCTCTCTCTCTCTTCTCTGGCCCTGAAAAAAGTCTTGAACATTTTATATCCATTCAGAAGGCTGATAACAGCTGTTGGTTTATTATTTTGGGTTTGCTTATCTACTCCATCACTTGGAGTCTGGACTCCGTGTCAGTAGAAGCATTCCCATCTCAGAACAGGAACAAGAAGCTGGGTTTCTCCATCTGTCCCCTCACCCTGCTTCTGTAGTGAGATAATGTCTGCCAGTCTTAGGGCACATGTAATCATGCGTCTAGATGCCAGACACCGTCATACTTTAAAGATATGTTCTTCAGAGCATACACTCCTTATCCACCTTTATGGAGCTAATCCTTCTTCTCGCATCTTGACAGGCAGCCATGTGGCTTTAGTCCAAGAGAAAACACTATAGAGAGGGACGGGCTAAATGCGAGTCACGCTGAAGTTCACACATTGGGAGTTTGTTAGGATTCAGGGTAGTCTCGTATAGGGGTTTGTATGGATCTGACTTGTAGCACAAGAAGAGTGCTGCTTCTGGAAAACAGCATTCATGAAAGGAAAAAAGCATTGCATGCACTGTATACTTGCGTTTGTATACATCCAAATACTCCCTCTCCACCCCAACTTCAGTGCTGAAAGTCAGGCCGCCAGTCTAACCCCTCACCAGCCCAGCCGTGCTACCCCTGGATATAAGGATATATATATATATAAGGGTATAAGGAGACATATATATATACATATATTTTTATATATATATAAAAAAAAAATGGGTATAAGGACACTTTGCTTGGTTGAGATCTTAGTGCCCATATACATTAGACATAGCAGCAATGCTGTGCTTTTTATGGCTATGTTGGCATTTTAGGTGGGGACCGATCTACAAATCTCTGTATTACCACTGCAAAATTGCTTTGCTGCTGTCTTCTTTCTCCGCATTAAGAAATGCTTTTGCAGACATAACCTTGGAGTCTTGGGCTTGAACTAAACCAGACTGTTATCAGAGCAATTTTAACAGCTTGCTTTTCAGGCCAAGTCACATAACGCTTCTAATTTAAACCAAGCAGAATAAATATAGTCTATTCGAAAGTAATCTTTCTTCAAGGAAGATGAACTTTTAAAGAATATGAGAACGGAATTAACAGTAAGAGTTTTTTAAAAAAAGCCCTCGGGTGATAATATCACTTCATTTGGATGTGTGCACAGGTAAGATGGATTGATTCCCCATTCCCTTTGTTCCTTAGATTGATCTTTGCTACCATCCCATATGGCTGAAATTTTCCGAAGAAAAAAATATCAGATTTGTCACAACTGTCATTTTTCTACCAAAGCAGATATTAAGGAAATGGTGTCCTAACTGTAAAAATAAGACTCTATTTGATCATCTGAGTAACTGGACATTGAGGGCCCTACGCATGGGACCCTTATTATTTAAGCAAGGGATGTTTTGTATTCAGAGGCCATTTGCACAGATATTTATTATATTATTTATTATGTTAATTTTAAACAAACATACATTTGTTCTGCTTCTTTGACATTTTCATCATTTCCTAGTGCCACTTAGGTTAGCATTAAATTAATGCCACAAGTGACTTGAGAGAAAATTGTAAACAATTATGTAGTTCGTGAACAACTGCAACACAAAAACCCCTTCTATATGGTTATGGTAAGTTCTGCTTTAAATCTGAAACTTTTGACTGATTAAAACTTTAAAGCATAAATTGTTTTTCCTAACAAAGGACCAGAGGATAGTTTTAGCTTTCTTAATCACGTTTGGCTGAAAAGCACCAGCTGTTTATAATTTTCAAAAAAGACACTTGTTAGAAGTGTTAATTTCTCGGGAAAGCTAATTTAATTTACAATTAGAGGTGCTCACTTGGCAGAATGGCAAACAGAAGCCCTTTGTTCATTCACAGAACAAGCCATACCGGGGCAGCAGAGTAAGCCGCACTCTCTTACCCTCGTGCACCACATACACAAGCGGATTCTTGTCACCAGTTAAACCTGGACCATCTCGTTGGGTGCTGAGATGTCCGCTGCCTTTACACTTTGTCCCTGTGTAGCTATTTGTCTACCAGATGCTGAGCCTGGGTTTGTACGGGATCTTCGTCTTGTCCATGGTCGGTGCTGAATCTGGGGTGGTATTTAATACTGGGCTTCTAACCCCGCTGTCAGGCGGGCAAACAACCCCCAAAGACACCAGTCTTCTATCTGTAACCTGTGGCTGAATCAGTCAGGCAACAACCTGGTTTTCTGGATCCCATTTAGTCATCTTTATTTTTTTTCTCTTTGTTTACTGGCTGGTTTGTTGTGGGCACCCCCTAAGTGTTTAATTCACTCAAAATAAGACTTAAATCCAACTAACTGTTGGTTAACATCACTCAACTATTAATTATTCTGCTTTATTTCCATTTTTAAAATACCATGTTGAGTATCCCAGTAGAGATGAAAAAAGGCAGTCTCTCTTCACTCTAGTTAATTACAGACGCAGTCATCCTGTCTGTGATGTCTACAGCTGTACAGAAGTTTAAGCCTAGCTCTTGGCCCATCAAAACCAGTAAGCTTCCTGGGCTTCATCCCGTCATCCGTATGAGTGTTCCTGGAAGTCCCCTGGGAGCACAGAGCCAGCCCTGGGAGGCAAAATCGTGCTTCCACGTTGTGTAGGAGCACGGCAAGCCACACACGCCAGCTCCATAACTCCCTCCAGCCGTGAGGCAGTAAAAAGAATCTCACCTCAGTTATTTGTTGTGTCTAACGGTGTGCCGTTCTCCTTGCTTCCCCTAAAAACCAAGCAGACGAGCTGAAGCTGCGCCATTTCAGTGCCCCAGCAGAGATGACAACTCTGGGTGCCCCTCTCCCTCTGCATCGGCTGCGATCTGACCTTGTGGAGAGTAGCAGGAGGAGGTGGATACCATGGGAAGCAGCCAGCAGGCAGGGCATGACCCGTCCCCCATTGCCTCCTCACCCGCCGGGGCTGCCTCCTCCACCCCTTCGTGTCTGGCCACCACAGCAGGGGGACCAGCAGCTTGCCCTTAGCTCGTGCCTCTGATGGGGCCAGGCTCTTTTCAGTAGTGCCCAGTGACAGGACAAGGGGTAATGGGCACAAACTTGAGTATAGGAAGTTCCACCTAAACATGAGGAGAAACTTCTTTACCTTGAGGGTGGCAGAGCACTGGAACAGGCTGCCCAGGGAGGTGGTGGAGTCTCCGTCTCTGGAGACATTCAAAACCCGCCTGGACGCGTTCCTGTGTAACCTGCTCTAAGGTGGCCCTGCTCTGGCAGGGGGGTTGGACTAGATGATCTACAGAGGTCCCTTCCAACCCTACCATTCTGTGATTCTGTGTGCAGCGCAAGGTGGTACTTTTGCAGGGACTTTGGGGACTTTGAGGATTAATTCTGGACCTTCAAAGACAGCAAAGCACCGTGTTTGCAATAGGACTACGTCATTCCTCTGGATCACACCAGGAGTCTGAGATGCTTTCATTCATGGACAACAGCCTCAAGTGGCAGGTCCTAGACAGTTATGTGTAGTTTGATCAAAGACCGAGTCCTTTACCAGGATGGCAGCCCAGGGCAGCTCCCACTCAGCCATTCACATCCTGTCAACTCTGCCTGAGTGACATTTAGAAACCTGCTAAGGGGCTTCTTGACAAAAATAAACCCAATTTAAAAATACGGAGTACAGTAATTGCACATATTTATCAAATTTATCAAGTAAATTTTGTAAAGAAGGCTGACTTAAAACACGACAAAAGTTTTAATTAAAATTTATTTCAGTATGTAAAAGGAGTCCACCATGGTTTTTAATTAAATCTTGGCAAAAGGATTTTAATGGAAAATGCCAGTGCGTCATTTGCACTAATTGTGTAACACTACCCAACATGGCTTTCTCTGCTGTTTTACTGATGGAGTAGGAAGGAGAAGAAAAAAAATACCATACCGAAACCTCTCTGCAGAGGAGTGGCTATTAGTCACTTCAGACTCTCTTTCCTGTTTAATAGAATGCATTACCTTAGCTTTTAGAGGGAGGAAAGTAGTATTCTCAGTGGTGAAAAGCAGCTTGATACCATTAACAGCGTGAAAGCGGAGGTGGTGCTTTCATCACTTCCACTTTCCCTTCCCTCCCTCCTCTACCCCTTTCAGAGCCACAGCTTCATTTTCCCTCTTCTGACTTAAGTGACCCCAAATTTCTGGCAAAATGAAGCTGAATTTTCTGAGTTTTCCTTCTATATTTTGTCAAGCACCTGATCTCTTTACACACAGGGCAGGGACAGGGGGGAAGAAGCTCCCCCTTCAACACGTTGAGTTTAACAACCCCTCTTTAATGCTTCCTATTTCGTGCACGCTTCATACAAGATTGGCAATCATTTATTTCTAGGCAAAGAGCCTGACTTTATGCCGGGTAGCTCTGTGTTGGAGTAACCTACCACCCCCTCACCCCCCTGGAGGTGTGGAGGAAGAAGATGGGTGTGATGGGGCAGGGGGCTGCCCCCGTCCAGCTGCAGTGGGGTCCATGAGGATGGCCAAGATCCAGGGCTCTGGGTTACCGAGACACGCTGCTGGCTACCCCGCTTCTTCCTTGTGGGCAGCTTTTTCATCCAATCTCAAGAGCAGTTCAAAAAATCCAAGGGGATATATTCCTCTGGTTATCCCAAATCTGCTCCTGTGGCTTCCCTCTTGCATTCCATTGCCAGGAGGAAGGACAAAGAGAAATGAGTTTCATGTGGTCCAGCCTTCCTCCCTACTGTTTTTCTGTGTTTGTTTTTGCACATAAAGAGAGTCTGATGGCTTCTGAGAAATAAGGGAGGGGAAAGGGAGCTGCCTTTTGCAACAGCTGCTGTTTGTTTCTCTCCCCAGGTCCAGTGGGAGGTGTCCCTGTCCATGGCAGAGGGATTGGAACTAGGTGATCTTTAAGGTCACTTCCAACCCAAAACATTCTGTGATTCTATGGAAGAGATGTTTCTTTGGGACAGTCCAATACATGGAGATCAGATCTTGCAAAATTATCTCCATGTGCCATTACTGAGGATGCGTCTGGAAAAGGTCACAAAACTCAAACAGAAGGCTTGTCAGCCTGCTCCTTTTTGTTCCTGCATATAGTCAGGATCCTGTATTATCTGGGTATTATATCCAGTATCATACTAAAGATGAATTTAGCTGTTCTGCCATAGTGCTTCACAGCATGCACATGTTTTTCCCCTGATTACTGCTCACCAATTTGGCCACAGGGGACTCCGCTGCCCTTTATTCATGATTTAAGAAGAGCCTCGATGGCACTCCTAGATGGTCAATAAATGAGCTACAGCCAGTGGCATTTGGTTATTTACAGCTGTATCCAAAATGGGTTTCAATGATACATCCATGATTCTGGGGTGGAAGGTAAAGCTCTTCATTAGGAAATTACTCATCCCAGCAGGGCAGGGGTGGAAGTTTTTCACTGTCACCAGCCTCTCTGTTGCTGTTAACCTTTTAATGGGTGAGGAAAGTCATGGCTCAGCACTGCCCCAGGGACAACGTAGTTACCAAATGGAGGTAGATGTATATACACCCTAAGGAACACAGGCAATATGAAGGATTTATTCCCCTCCTCCAAGGGGCTACAGCTGGTTTTCTGGACATACGTTCTTTGCTTTTCCTCTTTCTCCCTCCCTAGGGATCACTTTTCCACCTAATGGGATTGCCATTGTTAATTTTAATTATTTTAATACAAATTTCACAGTACTTAGAGTTGTAGATTAAAATTATTACTTGCAGGCACAGTTATTTATATATATATATATACATATTTTAAAGCTTCTAGTTTTCACCTTTTCTATCTTTTCTCTCTCTCAAGATCAAAAAGAGGACAGAAGTAACTCTATTTTTCAAACCATGCAGTGTTTAAGTTATTGGACTTGGCAGCATATTTCTTCCTCTAACTGGACTTTGGAAGACAGATAGAAGGTCTGTTGGGTCTACTAGAGCTTCTCTTCTCTTTATTACTATGTGCCTTTTATTTTTTCTTTATGTAGAGCAGTGTGAGTACGTCAGGAATATTGTACTTGAAGTTTATTATTTTTCCACTACCTCTCTATCTTAAAAGAGAAATTTACACTCTAGTGCTTCATAAAGTCGTAATACATCAAATAGCTGAGTTTTATTTTCCTGAGTCCCTATGTTTAATTAAATGGTATTTTCTGCTTTTTAGGATTTAATCTGTAACATAATGAATAATTGTCTTAATTGTAGTCTGACGTTTTTTTCTAGTGGGGGGTTTATTATTAGAATGCAAGAAGTTCACAACCTACTCTAGAATCAAAATGTGAGTAGGTGGATGAATATGTAAAATCCTCATAATTATTGTGCATTCCAGACTCCGTGGTGTGACTTGTATTATTTATATTGTATGATAGATCTATTGCATAATAACCATGACGACCCATCAGCTCCAGATTAAGTTTTGAGCCAGAGTGCTTGTTTCCTCACACAATCATTTTCTTTTCAAAATAACCTTTATTCTCTTACTGCTGCTCCTGATGGGGCTAATGAGCAGTTCTCATATAAAAGACCCCAAAGGCAGTTAAAAACCCAGAACTTAGTTGCTGGTAAGAAACATTTTTTGATGAGAACATTGCTCTTGCAAGCCGTGATTAGTCATTTAAAATCAGCCGAGTGATGTTTACGTAAATGTTATGCAGTGGGCTCTAAATGTTTATGGGTCTGATCATGTCTTGTTTGCAATTAATAACATTTTCCAACACTTAAACTTCATCAGAGAGAGGAGGAAGAAGGTGTAGGGATGTGGGCACACAGCTACACATTGACTGGACTGTGACCACGTCTAAAGAGATGGTTTACTCCAGCAGTTACCAAGACTATGAATTGGGATCAGGAGAAGACAGGATGCTTTCTCCTTATTTTCTTCAGTAGAAGGACATCTTTTTTAACCTTCCCATAATTAAGTGTAAATAATGGGAATAAAAGTGACTTGACCATTCACTAGGGTTTTTAGTCGCTCAAGGGCAGCTGTTGCCAGAAAATCCTGTGCAGTGGCCGCTGGCACAAGACGTTCTCTGTGGCTTGCCCAGCACAGGGATCACACCTGGGCTGCCGGAGACCTGGGGTGCTGCTGACCACGTCTGACAACGGCAGCACTTCCCACCGCTTGGCAGTATTTTCCCAGCTACCCCACAGCTGTGATTCATCTGAGGAGAGCAGGCAGTGGGGTGCCTCTGGGGTGTGCTCTTCACCATTTGCCTTGGGAGTATTGGTGGAGGGGTGTAAAGGGCTGCTAGTGAGAGGACGATGATAATTCAGCCTGGAGGAGAGAAGACCCCAGGGAGACCTTGTAGCAGCCTTCCAGTACCTACAGGAAAGATGGGGAGGGACTTTCATGAGGGAGTGGAGCGATAGGACGAGGGGCAATGGTTTTAAACTGAACGAGGGGGGACTTAGATTAGATATTTGGAAGAAATTCTTTCCTGTGAGGGT
Source organism: Rhinoptilus africanus (assembly GCA_013400135.1). NCBI lineage: Eukaryota > Metazoa > Chordata > Aves > Charadriiformes > Glareolidae > Rhinoptilus > Rhinoptilus africanus. Next base: position 40,058 of record VXBO01009184.1, read on the forward strand.
GGTGAGGCAGTGGAACAGGTTGCCCAGAGAAGCCGTGGATGCCCCATCCCTGGAGGTGTTCAAGGCCAGGCTGGATGGGGCTTTGAGCAGCCTGGTCTAGTGGGAGGTGTCCCTGCCCAGGGCAGGGGGGTTGGAACTAGATGATCTTTGAGGTCCCTTCCAGCCCGAACCATTCTATGATTCTATGATTTGATGGCTATGAAATGAAGAAGCAGCAAGTTAGTCCCTTGCTCCAGTCGCCCTTTCTGCCTGAGACAGACCTCTCACAGCAGCTGCGCACGCATGATTTACTCTGTTCCTCCCCAAGCACAAGCCTCAAACAATTGCTACAAATTCTGATCATGTCAAGCAATATTTTTCTTCTTGTATTAAATTGTACAGGGAAACTTTTCAACACGTCTTAACGCAGCATTTATTTCAATGCTTGCTATGTACCTAGTAAATGCAATGAGGAAGGATTTGTACTTTGATTTATAAGAAAAGGAAAACTATTACCTTTAATTTCTCTAAGATATGTCAGTCCTTTCCAGACAATTTGTAAGCTCCTTTCGCCCCCCACTGACACGTGGCCGTGTCTTTTCTGTGGAATGAAGCTGGAGTTGAAAGCAAATGCATCAATTTGCTGGCATCTGCTACAAAAACCTCAGTTTGAAATTGCTTGGAGCGTACAGCTGGGTGTGCTGGGGCAGCGGTAGATGTGGTACCTCTCATTTGAAATTCATACGGGTCTTTGGTCCTGTTTCATATAAACCCCAAAATGAATATGTAAAGTTCAAAACATAGACTGTGCTCTGAGTGGGGGTTTTTTTGTCAACTTAAACTGATTTTTGTAAAAGTATTTAAAAGGTGAAGTATAAAAATTAGAGCAGATATTGTAAGCAGTCTTTATGAGTTGTGAATACACGGCACCTTCATTTTGCAGTCAAACAAAACTATTGATGCATGTTGCCATCTGATAGCTTAAAAGCCTCATAAAAAAACAATGAAGGAATAGTTTACCACTATTATTTATAACTGAAACATGATTTAAGATGAATGAATCTGTAAATCAAAAGACGTCTAGTCATTACTTTTGTATTTCCCTTTGTGCTTTTCCCATCTTTTAGTTGAAGGGCAGGAAGGGATTTCAGTTTCCACTGACGGTGCATTTCTTCTTTGTCTTTTCAGGACAGGCAAATGCAAAAAAAAAAAAAATACTACCCAGGACAAAGTACTGGATGCAACAGCCCCGATCCAGAGAAATATCTCCGTTCAGAAAAGGTGTTTAACTCTATTTTAGTGTTATCATCATCTTAGGCGAGAAAGAAGTAGGTGTGTGCTTCCAGAATAAGAAATCCAATTTGAACGATTTGCATGCTTCATCCTTCTCCCCAGTAGGGGCAGAGGGTCCAGGTTTCTTGATAAATGAGAACAACGAATACGCGGATCAAGTACAGCAGTCTTTTTAAATTATTGTCTTTTTAGGAAACTTAGTAAAATAGAACAAATTTAAGTGGGGAAAATCTTGGTGTGTATCTCGCATCACAGACTCTTTGAAATATAGAATTGCCTGAAGCAAAGGTAAATCAGTCAACGTAGGGACAGGAGAGCAAAACTGGAGTAAGAATTTTTCAGGAAAAAAAAATATTTGAAAAAGTAATAAATGTTTCATTGCCTTAAATTCTAAAATGAGTTTAATCAATAATGGGAAAGGTACCAAAAATTTCTGTAACTCAGTATTGATTTTTACGTTATATTTGTCCTTTGAAAGGCACTAGCAGGTCATTACTGATTTAGATAGAAGAAACCTGAAAAGTTAAGGACTTTTACCACCCTTGAAAGCTACATATTTGTTACTCAAGGACACAGAGACTGTTTATTTTTGGAAAACCATTAGTTCCACCTAGTATGTAAGGAAGAACAGTTCCAGCTGACAGACAATAAACCTGAAGTTTCTGTTACTGTTTGTGAGAGCTTATCCATAGTCCTTTATATTTGAAAAGAAAGGTTTTGGTGGGGTTTTTTTCTATCCTAACATGATCATTTTTTAAGTTCTATTATTTCAGCTTTTCAGTTAATCATTACCCAACATTGCACCATTAGCTGATTTATCATAGAATCATCATAGAATCACAGGGTTGGAAGGGACCTCTGGAGATCATCTAGTCCAACCCCCCTGCCAGAGCAGGGCCACCTTAGAGCAGGTTACACAGGAACGCGTCCAGGCGGGTTTTGAATGTCTCCAGAGACGGAGACTCCACCACCTCCCTGGGCAGCTTGTTCCAGTGCTCTGCCACCCTCAAGGTAAAGAAGTTCCTCCTCATGTTTAGGTGGAACTTCCTATACTCAAGTTTGTGCCCATTACCCTTTGTCCTGTCACTGGGCACCACCGAAAAGAGCCTGGCCCCATCCTCCTGACACCCACCCTTCAAGTATTTATAAGTGTTTATCAGGTCCCCCCTCAGACGCCTCTTTTCCAGGCTAAAGAGACCCAATTCCCTTAGTCTATCTTCATAAGAGAGGTGTTCCAGTCCCCTAATCATCTTTGTAGCCCTTTGCTGCACCCTCTCCAGCAATTCCTTGTCCTTCTTGAGCTGGGGAGCCCAGAACTGGACACAGTACTCCAGGTGGGGCCTCACCAAGGCAGAGTAGAGGGGGAGGATGACCTCCCTCCACCTGCTGGCCACACTCTTCTTGATGCACCCCAGGATGCCATTGGCCTTCTTCATTATGAAAAGGACTTTGTGCTGTGTGTCTGCTTTAATAATTCTATAAACAGCAGTAAGAGTGAGTTACAGCGAACCTGAAACTCAACCACAGCATCTTTTATATTCTTCCGGTGTCTGATGCCTGTATTTTACGTGGGATCTGCTGTGGAGTTTTTTCTGCTTTCTCTTTGGGGAGAAAAATATGCCGCTTCTGCTCTTTCAATCAGAGCATTGTTTACCGTATCTTATATGATCAACAGGTTTTGCCAGACAAAATGGGGAAAATTTAATTTGTACAGTTTAATTTCTTGGCAATTTTGAAGGATGTGATTATTTCTGTTGATCTTTTCTGGGGATGATAGGTCTTCAGGTAGGGACCTTTAAACAGTAATTGTTTCTGATAGGAAGAAAGGGGAAATAAATGGATTGCCAGGTATTTGCTATTTACTTTGCCTTGTTCTACGTGCCTTATCGTTATCTTAACGAGATAAAGTAACCTCCATGCTTTGGCACCAAATTTTGCTATTCATTCTCTGTTGTCCATGGACTTGTGTCTACAGTACCTTTCTCAACGTACATAATCCGAGCTGTCAAAACAAGTAACAGATTGTAAAGGATGCACTGAAATCTGTGGAAGGTGGGGACAAAGAAACACTTTTTCTTACTGAAGGGAGAACTGACCACATGAACATCAAATAGACTTTTTCCATTAATGCTCTTCACTGAGTTTCCATTACTGCAAAGGTGTTTTAATGCTGGAAATAAGAAATTGCACTAGTGTTAAAGCTGATTTATTCCATATTTTCCTATAAAATAAAATTGGTGTCTATAAATAAATAAAGCTGTATGTTCCAGTCTAATTTCTCTTCAGTCTGCATTCTAGCCTCTTTCAGTACTATAATTCAGATGTTTCAAGAATGCACTTTGAACATTGAATGCTGGACACCGTGGTTATTGTGTTCCCATAAATATTCCTGTAAAGCATGTTAAGAATTGTCATACATCCAAATCAGTACTAGGTAGTTCTCAGTAAATGTTTTACTTGTGTTATGTGAATCTACACGGTTCTAGGCAGAGTTACATGACTGTGATAAATTCAGGTATCTTCAAATGACTTATAAAAGTAGTGAGGAAAGAGGAGGGGAAAAAAAGGATGGCTAAACCAACTTGGCCGCCCTGTTAAGGGCTGCTGCCCAGCATCGCTTTTGGTAGTGGATCACCCGGTACCAGCCGGCCAAGCTCTGAGAGGTGCCGAGTTTCCCAGCTGCCACCACAAATGCTGGGAAGATGAAAGATGTCTGCTCCTTATAGGATCAAACACGCAGATAAAAAGGAATAGCAGTATTTTTCTCTGAGGCCTATGGTTGAATGATGGTGTTCTGTGAATTATAAAAGTTTAATTTAATATGTAACCAGCTGCTGGGTCTACCCCATACTAATTCAGGGACAGCTTCTCAAACATACGGGACAACTCAAGTTCCATTCCTTACTGCTGTGCCTCTCTGCATCAGCACCCAAGAGCAGTTGCCGGTAGAACCTTAGAATAGTTTAAGCTGGAAAAGGGACATTTAAAGGTCATCTTGTGCAACTCACCCACAATGAGCGGGGATATCTTCAACCAGATCAGGCTGCTCAGAGCCCCATCCAACCTGACCCTTGAATGTCTCCAGGTATGGGGCATCTACCACCTCTCTGGGCAACCTGGACCAGTGTTTCACCACTCACATTGTAAAAAATTTCTTCCTTGTATCTAGTCTAAATCTTCCCTCTTTTAGTTTAAAGCCATTACCCCTTGTCCTGTTGCAACAGGCCCTGCTAAACAGTTTCTCCTTGTCTTTCCTGTAGGCATTAATTCAATGAATGTGAGTGTACAGATCCACTGGGGCCAGCNCGTGCAACTCGCCCACAATGAGCGGGGATATCTTCAACCAGATCAGGCTGCTCAGAGCCCCATCCAACCTGACCCTTGAATGTCTCCAGGTATGGGGCATCTACCACCTCTCTGGGCAACCTGGACCAGTGTTTCACCACTCACATTGTAAAAAATTTCTTCCTTGTATCTAGTCTAAATCTTCCCTCTTTTAGTTTAAAGCCATTACCCCTTGTCCTATTGCAACAGGCCCTGCTAAACAGTTTCTCCTTGTCTTTCCTGTAGGCATTAATTCAATGAATGTGAGTGTACAGCTCCACTGGGGCCAGCTACAAGCTATCAGTAAACTGGATTATCTATTTTACTTGTGTACACACACACGCACACCCCCATTTACCATACCAAACAGCCTGCTTACAGGGCAGGTAAACAACAGATAAAATAGTCAATATTTTCCTATCATCAGATGAAAGTAAAACCAAAACAGATATGAGCACCCATCTTGTGGTTTATATCATGAATACTCCCTTTGTAAGTAATTTTCCTTTGCTAAATTCGGTGAGTTAACCGCAGCCGAACATACAACACAGCAATTGCAAAACTCCGTAAATTGGAAAGTAAGAAACAATAACAAAACACGTGAGGAGTCCGTGCATCACACCAATATAATTTGAGATTAATTCGTATTGTTGTTGCTTTCAAAATTTGCCATGGTGACAAAACAGAGGGATGCGTAGCAGGTTGTAACTGCTCCCCAGTCCACAGAACTTGTGCTCTTGGCTCCTTCTCCTCCTGGAAGATGCAGGCCACTGTTTCAGTGCTCAATAAATGCGGAAAAGAAACCAACACCACAGTTGCTCTTTTAGGGAATGGCTGAAATCTTTGAAAAGGGCTTTGGGTCTAACCTGTTAGAAATTCTGTGCTACTGCAGTAGGGGAATAAATGTAACCTGTTGACTAAGAGGTACATTTCAAAGGGATGTCTGGGGTTTTACCAGTACGTTATCCCATGAAAGCTGACAGGTAAAACTAAGTCAATTAGGTTTAGTGCTATCAGTGCACCTTTCTGTAGTGATCAGAATTAGTGCAGCACATCAGGCCGCCTTACCTTTTTTTAAACAGTGGATCAAAAAAGAAGGGAAAAAAAATATAAACATGAACTAATATTTTTGTGAACATAGATCCTGAGGAGCCTGGAAGATACTCATTGCATCTTTGTCAATATTTTATATGAGAATATGTCCGAAATACATGTTACCCCATGGTAGAACACTTGTGTTGGTTTGTGCCTGAGAAACAGAACCCCTGAACTAACGAACTGTGCACCAAATTAGGTGGGAAAAAAAAAAAAAAAGACAGTAAGGTCAAGGTGATGCAAGAGAGAGAGAGAGAGACAAAATAAGACTGCTTAATTGCAATTTATTGCAAAATAATATTGAAAGGACCAGCTTACCAGCTTATCTATGTTTTATCTGACCCTGCTTCACTGCCTACAGGTGTGAATAAAGGCACTGTGACAATAAGGGACAATCACTAGTAACAAAACTTGCTGTGGCAATAGGGAGAAGACCAGCTGTAGCTAGATTTTGGTGTACTTTGTAAGATGCAGATATTTCAATATAACTGCTGAGAGAAAGACATGATAACGTTGAGTAATTTTGAAGTTTGTCAATACAAGAAAAAAACAAATGGGTGTTATTGGAAAAACAGTGTGAGGTTCAGACTGATAAACCTTAGTTGGGCCTTCCAAATAAGCGGGTAAGAAAAACTTTTTGTAGCTGTGGTGTCAAGTAACTGTTGAGCACGATCAATATTGCGTCTCTAACATTTTCAGGTTGAAAGGAAGATGCTCATTTATCAAACTTCTCCACTCTTTTCTTTTTGAGAGGTGTGGTTTTAACCTTGAAGGATAACCACCACCAATAAAAAGTTAATCACCATGTCTTGAATACAGTATTTCATGTAAACAACTACACAAAGGAAACAACATATTTTTCTCTTGATGTTCGTCACTGACATCTGACTCTTCTCACACAATTGAATATTGAATATTGTGAACAAAAATAGCAACTGGCTGTAGTTACTCACATGTTCTGTGACTAAAATCTTAATCTGCCAAAACACACCTAACTAAACCAGATGCACATAAAGGATCATCTCCACTTCAGCAAGACCTAGGGGTGCGCTTGTAGAACTGAGCTCCAAAATAGTCTCTTCTGGCTGGGCAGGGAAAAAAGGCAAGAGTCAGCTATACGGCATTACACGGGCACTATCAGGTGTCTTTAATGATAATACGCTGCACTTGTGTCAGCACAGTTTCAAAATAGGTGGTTCAGATTGATTTTGGGGCAACCTGAGACAGAGAAGCGGAGACTCTCAGAGGCGATCAAGATCATGAGAGGAACCAGCGTTCAAGGCGGTGCTGGGATTTCTGAATCCCAATGGAACAGCACGAGTGGACACCTCTCCCCATAAGAAATCCGCATGACTTGCTTAATAAACCTATCTCGATTACACACGTGCGTATCTGTCACACAGCAGGTCTTCAGCATCAGACCAGTGACCCGCAGGAGGCCACCAAGGCCTTTGCCTGCAACTGGCAAAGGCAGGTGAAAAAATGTCGCAGCTGAAGGACGGCACGACTTGATAAAGCTCTGCATACCTGCAGAAGTTAGAAAAACCCCAACAGGACAAAATTCTTTTGGGGGAGACAGTAAGTTACTCCTCCGGATAAGGAAAGGTCTCTCATTTGTCAGGGCAGAGAATTTTTTTCAAAGCGGTTTCTCTCATAGAGCAAATTTGATGTCAGTAGAACTTGTGAGCTGCAAAAAGAGCAAAGTGGTTATCTTTCACTTCCGGTTTTAAGGAACAGCTTTGAAAACTACTGGGAAACATTTACACACTCTGCATTTATTGCTGTAATAAACTTGCTTTCGTTTTTAAAGCCAGGCAACACCTTGTGGGAATTACACACTCTTGTTGTGTTTTATAACTCATGAAAACATCTCTACTTCCCTCCTTGGTGGACAGATGATTCATGTCACAACCAGAACACACTAGAAGAGCTTAGCTGTATTTACCATAACATCCCGCTATTACTCTGTTGTCACTGGTATGATTATGTCTCTCTCTTATGTTTATGTGCTGCGTTCTCCTGAATGACTGCACCTTCCAACGTGCATTCCTACAGCTACATACTGCCGGCGGTGTGGAGCGGCCAGGACCTGTAGCCTGATGGAAACAAAGCTGGAGCTGCTCCAATCCCCCTAACTTTTTTTTTTCCAGACCAGCAGCAGGGCAGAACATGTGTTTACCGTTGGCACACGTACACACATGGGTGTGATGCACAAGCACGGATACGTATGGTGGCGAGGGGTCGGGAGCACGAGTCTCATGAGGAGTGGCTGAGGGAGCTGGGGTTGTTTAGTCTGGAGAAGAGGAGGCTGAGTGGAGACCTTATCGCTCTCTGCAACTACCTGAAAGGAGGGTGTAGTGAGTGGGAGTAGGTCTCTTCTCCCGAGTAACAAGCAATAGGACAAGAGGAAATGTCCTCAAGTTGCACTAGGGGATGTTATATTGGATAGGAACCTTATGAAATTCAATAAGGGCAAGTGTAGGGTGCTGCACCTGGGGAGGAATAACCCCCTGCACCAGGACAGGTTGGGGGCTGACCTGCTGGAGAGCAGCTCTGAGGAAAGGGACCTGGGAGTCCTGGTGGACAACAGGATGACCACGAGCCAGCAATGTGCCCTGGTGGCCAAGAAGGCCAATGGCATCCTGGGGTGCATCAAGAAGAGTGTGGCCAGCAGGTGGAGGGAGGTCATCCTCCCCCTCTACTCTGCCTTGGTGAGGCCCCACCTGGAGTACTGTGTCCAGTTCTGGGCTCCCCNGTTGAGTCTCCATCCCTGGAGGTATTTAAAAGGCATGTAGATGTGGTGCTGAGGGATATGGTTTAGTGGTAACCGGGTAGTGTTAGGTTTACAGTTGGACTTGATGAGCTTCAAGGTCTTTTCCAACCTAAGCGACTGCATGATTCTGTGGCTGGGCACACAGATCCACAGGCACACCGAGCACTTACATGAAAACAGCACAAGGGTCTCACCCGACCCCTCCCCAGTGGATCCAAATGAAGGTCTGTCAGTGGGAATACAGGTACGCACGTGCCCAACGTGTGTCCCCCAGCAGATGGTCTCAGCACAGGGTCTCCCCAGGGGCTGTCCCAGCCCCTCGCCCGCCCCAGCTGCTGGCACCCAGCACACAGGAGCAGTTGTGTCCCCTTGCATTTTCCTCCAAAGGCCCCTCAGTCTCCTTGCTTGGCACGGGGTATCCACCCACCCTAATCTGCAGGGGCTGAAGGTGTAAGGCTTGGATCCTAATAATCTGATCTTCCATAAGACCAGTAGCATGGGCGCCCTGTCCATGCAGCCAGCCAATCCCTTGTGATGCCCAGCGATGGAGAGTGTATGTGAAGAGGGCGCCAGGACACAGCGGCGCTCCAAGATCAGCGACCTGGCTGGCTGCAGGGAGCCTCAGCATTGCCATCGATCCAGGTAGAACAAAAAGACAAGAAGGAAAAATGGCTATTGCTTCTCAGCTCTAGACGCCGAAAGCACCTAGCTGGGATTTGAAACAGTCAGCTTCTCACGAGAATAGAATTCCTATTAAGGATTTGTTAGAAAAAATAGACGCTGTAAAGAATCACAAATGTTAGGGCTTTGCACCTCCATACCCCTGGAGGGCAGGAGGACGGGGGAAATCCAAATTTAGGGATTAACTAGAAAATCTCGGAAAGATCCAGTCAAAAAAAGCACATGGATACAGTTAACCCATTCTTGTTTTTTCTAAAAGATTAAACTGGGAGAGGGGAACCTCTTCAAGTTCTACATGAACTGGGATACAAATTGCATCAGTCACTATTCCAGATGGAATAACATCTCAGAATAACTAACTTTTCAATAATGAAAATTATTTTTCATGACAGATGCACATGAACAGCATGTGCACAGCTGTCCAACACTCACAGAGCTGTCTTTAAAAGTTCCTAGTTAATCTACTTGGATTTTTTCACTTCTAAGAGCCTGCTGCATTTACAGAAGCATTGCTGGAGAGAAGACGATGCTCACAAGGTGACCATTTGTACCAAGAACTGTTACAGACCTGAAAGTTGGAAATTTGGAAAAATTTTGCTATCCATCAGATAACCTCATTAAGGAACCATCAAATACTTGGGGAACCTCCTTGGCCAAAGCAGGACAGATTTCATCTTGGACTAGAACTGGAAGGCAATCAACCAGGAAAACATGACAGAACATCAGAGGGCACGTGGTGTTGCTGCAGTCGAGAATAAAAAGGATCTTGATACTGATCTCTGAAAAAAATCTCATTGACGGTTCTCTGTTTTAATATTGTAATTAATAAATGGACTACTAGTTGAGGATGTTTTGCATGCAAATCACCTAGCTTTTTATGTAATCAATCGTGTGATAGGTGTAAGGTCAGCATACATATTTTAAAAAGAAACTTATTTCAAATATTTCACTTCAGTTGTACAAAACAAGGTATGCAAATTTTGTCTGGCAGTTGCCGTTTTACTAGAGAAAACAGTTCTATCAGCATTGGCTTGAGTTTCCTAGAAGGGCTACAGGATCAGGTCAGGCAGTTTGCTTCTCAGTTTCATTGAAAATAGTAAATCCTGGAGTAAGTTTCAAAATGACATGTGTTTTTAAGATATTGCTTTATAGGTTTATGAAGTATTTATCCAGCTCTTTCTGCGTGGTCCAGGGCTGTCCAGACGTATCAGCGTTGTGAAGAGCACGAATGCGCGCACAGCTCGTTACCTACTCGCTGTAGGTGAGCTTCGAAATTTTCAGTTTGAAAAGATGATGACCAGCGACAGGTTCGTGGCCATATCTCATTACCAATCAAACAAAAAAAAGAAAGAAAGACAAAAGCATGGCTGTTTGGCGTATGAGCAATCATTTGAGACAAATATCAGGCGGTGGGGAGGGAAAGTTAAAATCAGTTAGCCAAAAGAGCAAGCAAGCCAATCCATTCGGCTTCCGTATCTTCCGGTGATGGAAGACGACCAAGGCTTTTCACCACCACAGCTGTTCACCATGAAGCAAAGCGTACACAGAAACCTAATTAGGGGAAAGGATTCACAAATGATGATAAAGACACAGGTCATTCCCCACAATGTTTTCTCAGACCCTGCTTGCTCTAACCCATGTATCCATCTGGACAGCGTATTTGGCTGTTGTTCTCCCCGTCCTTGAGGGACGGGTCACCAGGGTACCACTGCGCGTGGAGCCGGGCCCTGGGCAGAGTCACACCAGGCTCTCTCCAGCGCACAGGGCACTCTGCAAAGAGACCCATTTCCATGGCCCAAAGCAACTCCAGCTTTCCCAAATCATTAGAACTCACTGAGGAGGCTCAAAATTAGGTTAAGAAAAATTGTGTGTGAAATATAATCCCCAGTGGCAGGGATTTGCAAGGCTGGTTCAGGATGCTGGAGCACAAACCTGCAGCAAGCCCCGGAGAGCTCGTGATGAACACGCACGGAGCTGTGATCCACATCTCTCAGGCAGGGCAGGGAAGCCACAGCTTCGGCAGTCATAATCCAGCACTCCTGGTCTTTGTGACCAACGCTGGGATTCCGTACCAATTGTTGTACAACAGCTGTATCGCTTTCAAGCCTATGATAATCTCCCTCAACTAGTAAAAATTTTCCTAAAATATTCTGTATTTCTCCTAAAAAGGAAAAAATAAGAACCACTCTCACATGCCTAAACTTTTTTTTTCCTAAAACACATAAAAAAAAAAAAAATGAAGCTTTTACTCAAAAATCAAGTAGTACTTATGTTGCATGTGTTTCATTTGGAGGTTTTTAGATTTTGTTCCTAAAGCAGTAGCAGAAATATATTTGCTACATTTTTTAAGTAAACTGGGTTAATTTCAAGGAGGTCACTATGGTTTGGGAATAAAGGATAATTCGTCAACATCTTCCAAAACAGAACTTGTAAAACCAGCAAATACATGCAAAGTTGTAAGTCTTGCCTAACTGGAAAGAAATTATCTGCAGAGTTCTTATGAACGTCTTCTAACTCTTTATTTGTTATTATGTCAAAAGATTACTTCTAGAGAGACAGAATATTTTGTAAAAACAAGGCGTCACTCCTGTAAGAGGATTTTACGGGTCTGACCTGGCTTTTACCGTCCAACCAGAACATGCCACAAGCGCAGACCCTCTGTCTAAAAATTAACATAGTCCCTTCTGTAACAACTTGACAAGGTTTCCACAAAACATCAGGCAGCCCACTTAATATGTAATGATCTGAGTCCAGCTGTCAGGTGAAATTAGTTACCTGGGTCACCTCCTTCCAAACAGTGTATTCACAACGAGGCTGCCGTTAAAGAAAAGGCAGAACCTACCCAGCACTGCTCATCATCTTGACTGATTAGAAGCAGCAGCACTTAATTCCTGGGATATTTTCCAGATCACAAGACAAAGCATCTCCCTAAGCACCCCAGGTTTAAGATGTGGCATAACACTGTCAAAACCAAGCAATGAAGAAATCAACCATTTTTATGCGATTATTTCAAGCAGATTCTCCTCCTCATGACTTCAGGGAAACAACAAGAAAACAGTGGCCGCTGTCTGTCGTTAGATCTGGCGTCTTTTGGTTTTGTGTGCTCACTGTTAGCATGATGTATTTAATAGGTACCTTAACATTTTTTAACTTTTTCAAAAGCTTTGAAACTAAAAATTTCAATTACAATGATTTCTAAAGTGAAAGGACTGAATTCTTTATCCTGATTTTTTAATTCCATTTGGCAAAACGAACGCAAAACTAAATTCTTTTATACATTTGCTGACAAAAGCTTGAAACCAAAGTTGCAGTAGGTTTGTTAGACCAGAATGCGTTTAATGACTGAAATTGCACCTGAGTAAATTACAGCTGCAGCACGGCTACAGAGCTCCCAAGTTCTAGATTATGGTGAGCTGATACAATCAAGGCAATTGAGAAGACACACTAATAAACGGCCTGCACACTGATTTCAAATTCCCCATCCTCCCCCAGAGGGTGCCTCTTGGCAAGAGGTTGCAGAGAAGATGGGCTTTTGTAAGGGAAATGCTCAACACTACCAAGGAGCAAGAGGAACATCTGTGATCCCGGCTCCACACGAGGTGATGACCTGCTAGAGGAGGTGAAGGCCCTCCTTCAGTAACAGCTTACCATTCCAAAATGAACTTCGTGCTCTGAACAACCCGTGTCCCGTTTCCACACCAGGTCCACAGAATATCCATCGTCTAAACAGGACTCCTGCTTATACAAGCTGTCCACGCTCACAAGATTTGGACCCCAGTTCAATACTCTTGCTGCAGCTACGGGTTCTAGTGGAAGACCAGAAACAACTGGTCTACGAAAGCAAAAAGGCTGTATTTTTCAAGTGTTTCCTACTACATACAAGAACAAATGCAGGATGTGATGTTTGCTTAGTTTTATTAATTTATTTTTGCAGGAATCTGCACCTCGGAGTATGCACTTTCTGGAGGTACCATGCATGCATAGCCTCAGAATGCTTTTATACAATTTCATCTCTTAGTAATAAGTTCATTCACAGCATACACAAATCTAGAATGTAGACACCATATATACAGGATTAAACAAGATCGTGTCTTTTTTTTTTAATGAAAAAATTTAACAGGGTTTCACACAGCAGGAAATATGGATTAGATACACTGGTGCCACCATAAATAAATAAGTTTCAAGAACACAGTTTTTTTAAAATCGGTTCCAAAGGTACTGAAAATCCAGGGTTATAATATTGCATTAACTCCACTGATTTCTGATTATTCAAAACCAAGAAAAATATTCGCATTGATATTTATGGACATAAACAGCAATGAAAGCCCCCAGCTGAAGAAATGTGGGGAAATTCAGTCATGGCTAGCTTCATATAATATTGACATTTGGAAACGAAACAAATGCAGCAGCACATAGAGACAGTACTGACTATGAGATGTGATATCTGTGCACGTCTTCCTCCTGTACGGGAGTTAAGAGTCACCGTAGTACAGAGCACGTACGTTCTGTGGTACCAAACCAGCTGATGAATTGTTTATGTCCAATTGCCCACTTCTCGTCAGGATAGTCATGTTCACATTCTAGGGCATACCACCGAATTTTAAAACAAAAACTATCACCCTGATGACAAGCTTGTTTGTTTTTTTAACATATTTAATATTCTCACATTCTTTTGTAAAACATTCTTTATTGGTTTTCTTTTGTTTTGTCCCCATTTCAACTCAAGTATTTTTATTTCTGTTTTAAGAGGGTTTACAATCAATATTAAAAGTATTTAGAAATTGAAATGAGAGATGTATAACTGGGACAGATAAAGTAACTGAAAGAAAAGCTTTTTTTAAAAAAATGTGATTTAGTAGTATATCATAATCAGAAAGTACTGAGACCAGCTCTTTTAAGAATTATTACACCTTTTCACCACACCTCCCATTTTTCAAGGGAAACACACACATACCACAGACACACAGATACACAATTCAATCTAAGACTACATTTTACAAAGGACTTCCTTTTGCTTGACTTCCCACCCCTTTCCTCTTCACCCAAACAAGACTAATAGTTACATGAAATTAAAAGTAGATCCAAGGTCCAGGATTTCTTTTGGTTTACTATGTTCTGAATCATTTTCCACAAGCCCCACTCTAAATAAACTACAGTAGTATTCTATAATTAAAGGGAATTAATCTTAACAGCACAGTAAATATAAAATAAGCTTTATAAAATTTCAATGAACAGTGAAGTCATTTTGAATATCTGAATGTCCAAGTCAGTTACGAACTCTACCACCCTAGTGACATGGTTGAGGGAAAGCTCAGCCATTAAGGAAAAAAA
>VXBO01009184.1:54561-74296 GCA_013400135.1 Rhinoptilus africanus
AAGAAAACACAAGTAGTGCATTAACTCAACACAATGGCATCAGCATCCCACCATTCTCACACACACACACACACGTTTTTATACAATACAGTGCATTTTGTATGCCAGCTGACATTAGGGTTTTATATGCATTCAATAAATATTACATAAACCAATCTTTTTGGCATCATCTACGATTCAGTTGGGGTGTGAACGGCATCACCTGCTTTCAGAAGGAAAGTGGACCTTCCAATATTCAAAATACAATTTACATTCTAACAAACTAAAAATATTCAAGCACCATTTAAAGTCTTTACTATAAATGTTTCAGGGGATTTACAAGTAAAAGAATACAACAGAAGGGTGGGTTTTTTGTACAATCAACAAATGAGAGTAACTGAAAAACTGGAGTAAAATTATTGGTAGGAAGGAATTCATTTGCAATTTAACGGCACACACTCAGTCTTCCAAAAAGCACCTTGTAGCCATGACAGCCTTCCTTCTCTTCCTCTGGTAAAGCTATGACTAAGATTAGCAAGTCTCCACTTACAGTTATTACAGATTAGAGAATTATCGGACTGCATATGCATTTTTCCCCACTCCCTGCTCCCCCCCTCCAAAGTAGCATCTCTTCTGCCTGAAAATGGCACAACTGTATTGATGCACGACACACCTACTCTCATTTGCTGACTGTCATTTCAGTTGTTGTCATTTGGTAATTCCAGCAAAACCAAATCCTTCTAGAACTTCAACAGAAGTACAAATGAACAGAAATTTGAAATAATACAAAGGCAAAGGCATCATGATAGCAAAGTCATGAAGTCACCGGTATTGTTTTGAGTAATTCATTATTGTTTTGAGTAATTCATTATACCGCTGATAACAGCAATGGTACTGCTTACCCTAGGTATAATGCTTCTGCTCATCTGTTTTCTAGTTGTCGCAGTTTTGTCAGACTGTCCACTTACATGAACAACATCAATATTTGCCTTCTAACTTCATCCGAGAGTAATTTTTTTTCACCCCTTCGCACATGTGATGAGCTCCCCACATAGTGGAGGGCAGGAGGGCTATCTCTGATGCCTTTGACTTTGTTTTGCTCATCAGTGGTGCACACCGATTGCTGGAGATCTTTTAGCTTATTTAAAATTACGCTGAAGATTTAATTAGTGCAAGAACATATTGAAAAATGCCAGATAAAAATATTGGTTCCTCATCTAAGATCACAGTTTGGTTTTTTTTTTTTTACTGTTATCTTTACAAACGGCAGGGAGAGAAGACAGCAGATTGCGCAATGCAGTCAAGATGAGTTTTCTTCAACCCACCCCTTACAAAGGCTGCTTGCTTTTACATAAGGATTCAGACACATGATTGTTCTACCACAGCTTAACGTGTTATCACACATGGAGTGAGTTGTGGTAATCGACCACACGGGTGTGGCTGCCAGGAGCTAACAATTTAAACTGAAGCAGTTCAGATCTCTTCTGGCAAGGTTCAGCTAGCACGTTTTGCCTCACAGTTGCAAAGCCCATTACTGTAACTCAGCTGAGGTGCTCGGTTGCGTCTCTGAATCTTGACAGACTTATAAAGTAAAAACTCAAATGCACTGTACCAGCTTCTGACCAGCACACAAGAACATCCTACTCAGTTGCACAGTTGTGTAACATAATCATTCAGCTGCCCAAACCCAAATTTGATTTCACAAGGATTGAGTGCTTTATTACAGCAACCTGAAGCATTCAAACAAATGGAACATCACCTTTATAATACAGAATATCGGATGCCTAAAAGTACCAGTATGATTTTCAGTTGCACGTCTTGTGTTCTTCAACCTACAGCAAATATTTCCTGACCAAAATAAAAAAAATACAGTGTATAATTTTTCAGGATCTGGCATCTGCTATTTTTTACAGGCTGGTTTATTAACAGTGTGCAAATGAACCTTTACTGAAGAGCTAATTGATGAATTATTTTTCAGCTAACTTTGAACTGGCGCACAAAGTACCTTCTGTGCTGTAAACATCATGAATTCTTCACAAATTGGAAGCTGAAAAGGCCTAAGGAACTGGGTACAAACTCTTCCCATACACAACCATGGCTGAGCTCAAGTCTTCCAAACCAAATTTGGAGTAGTCTCTGTTTGGCATATGTCACTGTCCTGCTGCAGAGCACAGGCTTAGAAGATCGTTGTATATAAAAGCGTACTTTTAGCTTTGAAACACGACGGCCTAATGAAAGCATGCAGCAGTATTTCATCCATAATACGGTAGAATTCATTCTTAGTTTATTACCAGTGTTGACACAGCCAGGTGAGCACTGTACAAGCAAAAGGGATTGTAAAAAACTACCTCTGATTAAACTCTCCGTAACACTCATACGGTATCTCATTTAGTCACCTTAGGTTACTATTTCAAACAGCAAGTTTTGTAGACATAAGTTACCCTGAAAAAAAGCAGCAATTACAAATACCCTTCTCCTTGTTTTTTATACACTGCAAATTTTACCTTTGCATTTACCTGTCGTCTTTTTCAGTAGCTTACAATCTAGAAGCACAGGGAGCCTTTGTTTTCCAGCTAGCTGCAGCCAGGTTAAGTCAGCTCTGGCTCTTCAGTTTTTCTGGTTAAGTGTAACATTTCACACCATTACTAAGAGGCCTATAATTTTTTTTTTTTAAAAAAAAGTTTGTTGCTTGTTTGTTTTTTTTTTTTTTTCAGAGCCACTATGCAGTAACTATAACCACAGGACTAAACACCAGTAGTTATTTGCTTTCCTGTATACATTCTTCCCAAAATTAATCCTTTTACATTTTCAGGTTTCGCTTTCTGCTTTGCTCTCAGCAATGGGATAAGAAAGAACTTCACCCTTTATTTATTTATTTTGAGTGTAGCACAAGCAGAAACACCGTAACACGTTACTCCCACCCCTTGCTATATGAAGATTGTTGACTGGCAAAGGCTGGGCAGGTGGACTGAAAGGTTACCCATGTTTCCTTCTACAGCTGACGGCTTGAGAGCCTGTTTTCAACCCAATGCAGCCCCTTCCTGATTTTCAGGTTTATCGTGGCATTTCACACTGCTCACAGCGATTCAGTGCTGGGTGATTTAGAAAGGTGCAGCTATCACAATTCCATGGAGCCCCTTCAAAGTCTTCATCTCTTGGCTGAGTCCGTGGAGTCTGTTTAGAGCTGTTTTGATGCTCTAAAAAAAGCCAAAAGAAAACATTTTTTCTTATTTCAGAAGAGAAGGATGATAGGCAACATCATACTACTGGTTTGTCACCCCAGTAGACATTCTATCTTAAAATGAACATGTAAACCTTTCCACTTAGGTAACATTAAGGGTCTTTTGCTAAAGCACTTCTCATTCAGTCTGTGAAATCTGAATTCTTAAAAGTATTTCATTTCTGTAAAGAGTCATTTAAACATACTATCTTAAAAACAGAAAGAGCAGTCACCACTTTTAAGTCACTGATACCGCCTATAGGTTTAATAGCTTAAAACGTACTAGAAGTTTGTTACTGGCACAGCAACACCATCCTGCTAAGGAATGACTGCACAGATTTGTGTACAGCACAGTATTACCAAATTCTAAATTCCAATAATCCTACATTATCTGAAGTGAAAGACTACTTCTAACTTAGTTCCTTCAACCAGTCTGACAGAAGATATATTTTCTGCATCTTTTCCTAGCATTTATCCAGGCCGAAGAAAATATAATATAAAAATAAAATGGTAGGCCTGTTTCAAAACAAGATGATTGCTTTTCTTCCTCATGGCTTTGCAGCAGGGATGTGTGTATGTGAAGCAGCACTTCAGTATGTTTTCATTCATAAAATTAGTATGTATGCAAATCATACAGCAGGTATTAACCCACAGAAAGACTCGGTTTCCTGATGCCTCCTACCACCACTTCAAGACCTCAGGTTATATACTAAAAGTAACAACACTCCTAGGATGTGGAAACAACATTTTACAAAGTGTTAATATTCAAAACAACATTAGCACACATACCTAGAAGGTAAGGTTAAGATACCCATCTGCTAAACAAACATCTGTAGAAGAGCTTAATTAAAAGAGAATTTACGCTGTAGAAAAGGTCTGCAATTTATAACTCAAAGCGCACATGTTGCTGTCATCTGCTAAGAAATCCAGCAGATGGCTGATGACAAAGTTAGTGCAAGTAGCACTTAGGTTCATCTTCAGAGACATACTTAAAGAAAATAAAAGTAAAAAGTAACCACCTTGCTTAGATGTAAACCCTCTCCAGTCCAGAAGTTGTGCAGTCACATTAACAGTGCTTGGCCTCAACATATTCCTTCTAAGCAAGTAAGTAGTGTGGGCACCAGACTGCATTCATGTTGACTAGCCAGATGGCAGCACAGAGCAGACCCTTGTCTGCCCATGCCTTCAACAACTGAGTATTAAGGAACCCGAATTTTTTAAGAAAGAAAATTAGTATTTTGATGATTCCATGTTAAAAGCCAAGCTCAGCATACAGCACAACAGCCCTAAAACTGATCTCTAATCGGTTGACAGACAAAACTAGGAAGCTAGTTATAAAAGTTGTACAAATCCTTGACAGACACTATCTTTCCAATTGCCAAATAAAATCACTTATCTCATGGAAGTTTTGTATGTTATTTTGCTTTGCAATAATAAATCAAATTGGCTAATACCATTAAGAGAATCTATTTGAGTATCACAAAGTAGCAGTGCCTTAAATCAACCACGTGACCACTGTAATTTAACATGAATCCAGGCAGCTGCCTCCATGCCACCACTCACTTGCTGCTACTGCCTTTCCTGGACACTACCACCTATGCCAGGAACATATCCCCAGTATTTTTGCATTTTTTTTTTTATCCACCAGAAGTAGTTCTGGGCCTTGTCTGTCTTTTAAATTTCCACATAGTAAGCATTTTATTATATTAGAAGGGTAAAATACTTGCTTCAAAAGAACAGGGAAAATTTCCTTATATGATTTCAAAATTCATATTAAAAAAAAACCTTTATGCAAGTGCAAAAACCTTTGTGAAGTGCTTGTCAGCAAGTAGAATTTATTTCCAAAAACTGGATTTTCAAGCAGATTATGATTACCAATTCATACCAGTGACTTCTTTTCCACCGACAATTTTAGTACATGCTAGTTACAGTAAGAGGAGACACGATACTACAAATCTTATCACACATAACATTTTCAGAGAAAGAGACCACTGTTTTCTCTATATTAGAGCGCAGTATCCTAGACAGGCTATTTCAGCAGAAAGGTAACATTTGAAACCATTCTTTTAACAGATTTCAGGAAGTAGAAGGAAAAAAAACACCTCAGATAAAAGGTAGGAACTCTGCTACAAAATCATCACTAAAAGTAGTGGAGTTGAGAGAGCTACTGAGCTACAAGGCCACTAGGTGTCTGCTAACGGTGAGCTGGGTCACTCCGTGATGGACTGACTGAACCTCCACTGGGCAAAAAGCGAGACTAAATGGCTTAAGCTCCTGTGCTTACGTAAAACTTCAGTGTTCTCAGCTGGATATGAATCCTACATACTGTACAATTAGCACAGAAAGTTTTGGAAATCGGTCGTGAACTTCTACAATGGTATACTGTTATCTCTTTAAACCGATTTGAGGAAACATGTTCTGTCTTGGTCCTTAAAATGCCTGAAGCTCTTGCTGTGCTAAAACTTCAGGGCTACTGTGAAATTCATACTCTGCATGAAAAATAAGTAAACTGTGACAAGTCAAGCTAAAATATAATTAAAAATAGAAATGCAAATTTTAAAGAGCTGCTGTGACAAATTAAACTCGCATAAAAGATGCTAACGAAACTATAAAATCCTAACAACACACATTACAAGACAGCCAAACCAACCTGACATAGAGCTTTAAACCTAGAAGTATTTAAAAAAAACCCATGACTGGGAAGCTCAAGTTAACACGTAAAAGTTTGTATACTTTCAATTCTTCTTCTAATAGTGAACAACGGTATTTACAAACCACATATTAACACAACATTCATTTGTAACAACCTGCCCGAGGAAAACAAGTTGTAGCCAAGATTGCTGCACTTATATAAAAATGTTCTGTTTCAGTTCATATATAGAGAAAATTTATACTAATTAGAATTGCGTCCTGTCATCACAGGCGTTTCTAAAAAAAGAAGGAAGAAAAAGCAGCTTTCTCAATGCAGAACTGGTAACTTGATGCTTGTTTGTTGACCTACCCTTTTTATATGGCTTTGGTGGCACAACAGGACCAGGCTCTATGTTATCATAGAAGTTAGACGTGGCTTTCGGATCAAAGTTCCCTGTCAGAAGAGAAAAGAAAGCATAACTCCAAGGTTATTTACATGCCTATGCCAGTGATATGAACATCTAGAGGCTTCAGATTTTATACACTTTTTTATTATGATGTCATATATTAGCTTTTTCCCCGAAGTAGACTTTTGTCACTTATTTTCAGTTTTGTGATGATTCTAGTAATATTTAGCAGGTTAATCCCACATTGAAGAATCAACTCCAGCTCAATGTTCTGTATTGCTTTAAAAATACATGAAAACTTAAGTCTTTCCATAGGACACATTCTTGATAAAAAAGGAGGACTATGCATATTCTAATCTATTTGACTGTACAGCATCCTGGCCAGTATCAGGAATAGTGTGGTGAGCCGGACTAGGGAAGTGATCATCACCCTGTACTCGGCACTGGTGAGGCCCCACCTCAAGTACTGTGTTCAGTTTTGGGCCCTCACCACAAAAAAGGCATTGAGGTGCTGGAGAGGGTCCAGAGAAGGGCAACAAAGCTGGTGAGGGGGCTGAAGAGCAAATCTTACAAGGAGCGGCTGAGGGAAGAGGGGTTGTTTAGTTTGGAGAAAAGGAGGCTGAGGGGAGACTTTATCACTCTCTACAACTACCTGAAAGGAGGCTGTAGAAAGGTGGTAGTTGGTCTCTCCTCCCAAGTAACAGGCAAAAGGACAAGAGAAAATGGCCTCAAGTTGTGTCAGAGGAGGTTTAGACTGGGTATTTGGAAAAATTATTACACTGATTGCGTTATTAAGCATTGCAACAGGCTGCCCGAGGACGCGGTTGAGGCACCATCCCTGGAGGTATTTAAAAGACAGGTAGACATAGTGCTTAGAGATATGGTTTAGTGATGGTTTTTGTCAGAGTTAGGTTGATGGTTGGGCTAGATGATTTGAAAGGTCCCTTTCCAATCTAGGGAATTCTATGATTCTATGTCAAGTTTCTGTTGCAGAAAGAGGATTTTTAAAGACCTAAGTAGATTTCTGTTTGCGAACTTCTTGATTGCAACCTGTAGTTCTATTTTGTGCTATTTTGGCAGAGCCTTTGATAGCAAAAAGTTAAATTTTTGAGTAAAGAAGCTTCACTAAGGAGTTGTGGCTTTTAAAAATTTGCTTGACAGTCACTTTTAAGTCACTTCTTTCTTGGTAATGCAGTATAACTTCGCCAACAGAAATATTAGCAAGTCAAGTTTATCAGGTTGCAAAAGAAAAAGACACCTTTTAGAGGTAAGCTAATATCGATAATCAAAATTGAACTTTTAAGAGTCCAAGTATCCACATTTAATCACATACTATATTAGAACCATAGAATCATTTAGGTTGCAAAAGACCTTTAAGATCATCAAGTCCAACCATAAATCTAGACAAGTCCACCACTCAACCATGTCCCTAAGTGCCACATCTACATGGCTTTTAAATACCTCCAGGGATGGTGACTCAACCACTTCCCTGGGCAGCCTGTTCCAATGCTTCATAACCCTTCCAGTGAAAAAATTTTTCCTGATATCCAATCTAAACCTCCCCTGGTGTAACCTGAGGCGTTTTCTTCTCATAGACCAACACCCACCTTGCTACAACCCCCTTTCAGGTAGTCTTAAAGAGCCATAAGGTCTCCCCTCAGCCTCCTTCTCTCCACACTAAACCATCTCAGCTGCTCTTAATAAGACTTGTTCTCCAGACTCCTCACCAGCTTCACTGCCCTTCTCTGGACCCTCTCCAGCACTTCAGTGCCTTGTAGTGAGGGGCTCAAAACTGAACACAGTATTTGAGGTGGGGTCTCAGCAGACCTGAGCACAGGGTGACAATCCCCTAGACCTGCTGGCCACGTGGTTTCTGATACAAGCCAGGATGTTCTTGCCGGCCTTGTCCACCTGGGCACACTGCTGGCTCATGTTCAGACAGCAGTCAACCAACACCCCCAGGTCCCTTTCTGCCGGGCAGCTTTCCAGCCACTCCACCCCGAGCCTGTAGCGCTGCTTGGGGTTGTTGTGACCCAAGTGCAGGACCCGGCATTTGGCCTTGTTGAACCTCATACCATTGGCCTCAGCCCATTGGTCCAGCCCGTCCAGATCCCTCTGTAGACCATCCCCACCTTCAAGCAGATCAATACTCCTGCCTAACTTGGTGTCATCTGCAACACTCCTGCCCATATTTAAATTATGTTTTTTAAAAAATGATTAATTCTATACCTCTAGATTGAAGGAGATCAACTTCTTTCAGTGTACAGTCAACGTTTATCTGAAGCTGTCTGTTGAGGCTTCTCAATCTGGTCATTTCCTCAGACTAGAAAGAAGCAACCCAAAATAGTAATTGTGGTAAAGTCAGGATCTTATCTGACATAGAAATAACATTGCTGTATCTTTGTTAATGGCTTTATTAGAAACTGAGTATAGATAAGACACTGAAAAACACAGATTCCACTGTCTGTCCCATCCCCTCTACCCAATTTGTTCCCTCAAAAAGCATTCTTCTATTGGTATTTGAGGAGGAAAACAAACCAAATCGACAAAAATGAACGTTACTTAATACAAAAATTCATTAGTAAGAAGACATAGCTAAGATCAACTTTATGAAATCATACAACTTGTAAAATTCTGCGTAAATTGATGACTTGCTACATGAGTTTACATGAAAATGATTAGGAAACAGGATACGAGCGGAAGTTCACATTAATTGTTACTTGATTATAGCCAAATAAGGTCAGAAGTTTATTAATGTATCACCCCAAGGAGCTCCAACATGCCAAACTTTATTGCCCAGTATATTTAAATCATTAAATGCTGCAAGACATTAATTATTCTTAACATAATAATCAGTTATTTACATCCATATATTTGCATATCATTAAGAAACCTCAAGTTACTGTAATAGTGTTCTTTATGCTAGCAGCAGTGATTATTAACATGCATGTAGGAATAACTATCCTATCCTAGGATACGCTCCAGCATCACAGAGTCACTAAGTCACAGAATGTCTGAGGTTGGAAGTGACCCCTGGAGGTCACCTGATCCAATCTCTCTGCCCAGATGGCAAACAGCTTTTGAATATTTCTCTCATATTACCTTCTCATTCTCTCATATTTCTCTTGAATATTACCTCTCATATGAAGATAGACTAAGGGAATTAGGTCTCTTTAGCCTGGAAAANGCAGTTTGCACCCACTGCCTGTGGTTCTCTTTACACCCTCTCTTCAGATATTTATACACGTTGATAAGATCCTGCCTGAGCCTTCTCCCCTCCAGGCTGTTCTCTCAGCCTGTCCTCACAGGAGAAATGCTCCAGTCCCTTAATCATCTTTGTGGCCCTTTACTGAACTCTCCAGTATGACCATGTCTCTCTCTCGTACTGGGGAGGACGCTCCTGGACACAGTACTCCAAGTGTGGCCTCACCAGTGCTGAATAACAGGGAAGGGTAACCTCTCTCCCCTTGCTGGCAACACTCCTAACGCAGCTCAGGATACCATTAAGCCTTCTTTGCCAGCTCCCTTAGCACTCATGGGTGCATCCCATGCAGGACCATGAACTCATGTGTGTCCGCTTTGTTTAAGAATTCCCTGACCTGCTCCTCATCCACTAAGGGTATACCTTCCCTGCTCCAGACTTTTCCCAGGGTCCCTGGGACTCAGGATTCCTGAAGGCCTATAAAGACTGAGGCAAAGAAGGCATTCAGTATCTCAGCCTTTTCTACACCCTACGTAACCAGGTCTCATTGAGCAATGGGCCCACATTTTCACTAGCTTTCCTTTTGTCACTTATGTACTAACAGAAGCCCTTCTTTTTGTCTTTGGCATCTCGTGCCAGATTCAACTCCAGCTGGGCTTTGGCTTTCCTAACCTCATCCTTCCACACCCAGACAGCACCTCTATATTCCTCCCAGGAGCGTACCTGCCAAATGCTGCCCTGAGACATGCGAGACACAAAGAAGCCATACTAGTTGAGCAGCTAACAGCTCCTACTACGCCTTCCAGCCTACATCTGTGTGCATTGTTTACATCAACACAGTAAGTCTAAACTGATTTGGCTAACAACTGCATGAAGTGGAAGTTATTTTTCAGTCAGATGAATTCTCTTATCAGAGCCACACAGATGTTTGGGCTAGAGCAGGTGGAAGTCACACAGATAGGAAGAACCAACAAGGAAAAGAGGAGAGAGAGAGGTGCCAACTGTTTGAGGTAACACTGCCACTGAAAGTTACTTGGCACATCCTGTACCTGCTAAATGGGAAACAGATTGACTAGGAGATGCAACTACTCAAAATACCTCAACATAAAAAAATACCTTTTTTTTAAAAAAAAGTGAAACCTTGCTGCATGAGCACGAAGTTGTATATGGCTTGGGCTCTCTAGACTTGGACATACACTTTTATAGGTTGTTAGGAAATTAACTATCTATTCAGTTTTGTGGTCCAGAAAAGCACATGTATACAAGATTCAGAAATTCTGTTGTGACCACTAAAAGCCTGACACTTATCCGTTTCTTGATTTATAAGAACTGGCTTACGGCAAGCCAAGAACTTAAAAAAAATATCTCCAAACAATAAAGATTTTATACTCTGAAGTATTGTTTTATATAACACTTTAGTTCCTGAAAACAAATAAAAAATTGTATCTTAATTTAAAATACTAACAAATTGCTTACTGTTGGAATTGCAGTTGTACAGCTAACTCTTCGAAGCCGCCTCTGCATTAGATCATGCTCCATACCATTGACTTCGGCTTTCAGGTGTTCAAGTTCTTCTTTCTCAATCTTC
The DNA here is from genome assembly GCA_013400135.1 of Rhinoptilus africanus. Classification (NCBI taxonomy): domain Eukaryota; kingdom Metazoa; phylum Chordata; class Aves; order Charadriiformes; family Glareolidae; genus Rhinoptilus; species Rhinoptilus africanus. Next base: position 65,589 of record VXBO01009184.1, read on the forward strand.
AGTTCCTTTGCTAATCTCTCCATCCTTGCTCGTTGATGTAACAGCAAGGCTAATATTGCACATGGAAGAAATAGTTACTAACAAACAAAACCAAGAAAAACTGAATTCTTAACTTATGCGTAAGATTCATGAGTGACCTTTCTGTAAAAAAAAAGTGATCATAAACATGCAGCCAAGTATCAGTGTGAAGATGCTTTCATGCCAAATGAACTACAATTTAGAACAAAGTTCTTCCAGAATAAAAACACAGTTTAGACAGTAACTTGAAGTTGATATTACCATTTTGGTCAAAGCTTCTTTTTTTGCATTTGGTCTTTCTCGTCTCAAAAATACAAAGGCACCTGTACAAGGAGACAGCTTCTCAGGATGAAACAGCAACCTAGTTATATTAATACTGTACTGACAAAAAAAATAAACACCAGAGGTAAGATCAGAAGGTAACACACACTTCACATCTGCTGCTCAATAGCAGCTGTCACACTAGCCTTAAGACATTAGCCAAATGTCAGTCCTGAATTTTATTCACTGCTATTACATATTACGCTATAACAACTTTTAAGCAGTCTTAGCTTTTCAGAGTCCTGTAATTCTCAATACTGTAAGTTTCGCTGTGCTCAAAGGCAAAACTATAGAACTTCAATAAAACAGACTAGACAATCCAGAAAATAAGAAGTGGGTCATATTTTTGTCACAGTACTGAAATTTATGACTCTCGGTCACCAGCTGACATTGGGCAGAGCAGGTAAAGAAAGAATCTCCACTAGATAAAAAAATAATATTCAGTTTCTGCAGGAAGACATTTCTCAGTATTTCATCATGATGCAAAACTGGCCAAGTTAATTAGTGTGAGGCTTAGTATTTCCTGATCCAGCTGGTTTTATCTGACTGAAGTCCACTAGGACAAAGAAAAATAAGAAATTTGTTGTGGGTATTCATACAAGCACACTGCTCATAGAACACTGCTCCAGCAAACTGTTCCAATGTATGAAGACAATGTACAATCTGCAAAATGCTAGTTCATACAAAGCACCATCCAGCACCTGCCCTTTTCTTCAACCCTAACAGAGGCAAAAAAACCCCACATAATATCTTGAGGATCTTTGCATGTTACCTAAAAAAACCCAGAAAAATAAGCAACAATATGACACAGCTTACCGGGGGAGGATAAAAAAAACCAAACACCCAAACAGTCAGAAGCATAAAAATGACAGTGCTTTTTATCAGATGTCAGTATTCTGTGCAAAAAAATAGCACTATACTTTGGATTTTGTATGAATCCACACTTTCACAGCAAAAGAATAAACACTGAAAATCATATCCAAGAATAACATCAAATGTTTTTATAATCCAGGCACCAGTATTACTGAACAAAACTGTTCTCTACTTTTTGAAGTAGCAAGAGTCATCCAAGCAAAGTTTCAGAGATCACAAAATTAAACGAAACCATACCAAAGTACAGCTACTAGGCTGTATGATTTTCCACTATCACCATCAAACCTTGTCTTTTTGTGAGCCCTCCAATTTAACATGTGGTATGATTACATTACATAGCTTTGCATCATACTCTAGTATGACTCATCAAACATGACTCACACTACAAAGAAACAGGGGAAATACATCAAAATACATTTTTGGTAACACTTTTCACAATGGTTCATATTCAAAGGAAAATTAAATAAACTCATTAGCTATATTAAGCTGTTAAATATACTCTTCTTTAGGACTCCTCTGTGGTAGTAAAGACTGTAATGTCTATTCTTCTACAATTTATTTCTATCAGGAGTTCCGAGTGCAGCAATACCAAAGGCTATAATAAAGTCACAGCTGCAGCAGGTATTGCCGCAAAAACAGATGCCCCAAAAAGCACACGCTAACTCAGTTTATTGGTTTTGTTTTGAAAATACACAAATCTAGTCAAAGATACAAAGCCAAACCCAGACTCAAGCATTTTAGAGTAAGTTTTCTGCAGTTACGTTAAGCTACTCATAGTTTTCTCACCTGACAATCTTGAATGAAACTGTAGTAGGGACACTACCAAATAAAGCATAAGGCCGAGGAGTTACAGACTTACTAGTGTTCCTTTTCTCTAAATAACATTTCTAATTGGGTCTAAACCGGGTACAGAACAGCTCTTTGTTGGTTAGTTAGAATAGATCAAAAGACGCAAAGCAAAATAGGTAATCAAGAACTAGAGGGCAGCATTATAACCATTATTTCAGCTCTAAAGTGAAAGGATGGCTAGAAGGAGCAATGGAGGAATAAACTCCCTTTTCCAAACACAAATCCAGAAACAAAGCACATTCTTTAAATAATTGCTGCTGGTTATCATTCTGTCATTACCCCAAATGATTGGTTTGAATGTTTGCAGACCGATTCATTTGCTCAATTTTAAATGTTTCAAATCTATAAAGCAGATTACTCTGACAAAAGCAGTTTTCAGCTAAAGGTTAGATTTCACTTTTTTTTTTTTACTAAATTACTTAACTGTTCATTTATACGTGGCATTAAGACTATGTTCTATCCCTATGCAGCAGAACACAATTCCTAAAATCTGTCTGCCAGTCTCTTCCTCCTGTTTCAAAACTCTTTTGATTAAGTTCTCCAAAATAATTAATACCTTTCAAAACAAAAATATGATTTGTATTGACACCTGACGTAATTTCAGCTGCAATCCTACCTCTCTCCCCTCTTTCACTTAATACTCTTCAACCTAAAACAAACAAATTAGATTCAAATTCCCTCCAGAGGTTAGTGCTTTAAGTTTTATAAAGCACCCAAACACTGAACAAATGCAAAAAATAATAAAATCCACATGTAAATTTATAATTCAGTTCTTCAACGCAGAATTTACAAACCAGATATACAATATATTAACAAACCATTTACTCTTGTCAGCTGTACTGTTTTCTTTTGAGAAATTCCTCTAACATCAAAAGCATAACTGCAAGAACCTCAGAAATTCTTCACGTATTAGACTGAAATTTGGCAATTTTTTTAAAAAAAATCAGAACAAACTCTCTCATTAGATGATTTTTGGTGCAATTTCTATTCTTCTCTGTTCAGGTTCAAAAATTCTCACTTAGCAAGTAGCAAAATCAAGCTGAAAATGCATTTTGCAATAATACAATTTGTAGGGTGAAACATTTACCTTGAGTGTAAGCATAGTCGTCTGATCCAGAACTAGAACTCCTCTGATACTTATGGCTTCCTTTTTCTCCTCCAGATCCTGGGATTACAGAAATAGGCTGAATCGGCTCTGGTGCTGCAGAACGCTCTTCTTGGTCCACTAAATTTAAAAGATTCTCAGTCGGTGCTCGACCTACTGTGATTTTAAAAATGGTTGGGTTTGGCTGAGATACCATTACCCGAGGAGACTGTGTTGGTGCACCTGTAGGTCCAGTTGGTTGAGTGTAGGTAATATATACTGGATTAACACTAAATGGAGGTTTGGGTTGACCCGACATACCTCTTGATGGAGAGCTTGAAGGAGGAGTAGTGGCTGTATACAGCGGGTGCTGGTTTCGTTGAGATGGTTGATTACTTATTGGTGAAGGACTTCTGTTCATTGCAGTCCCAGGCCTTTGCGGTGGCTCAACTGTAATTTCTATTTTATTCATGGAACCTTTGGATAAACTAGGTCCAGCAAAAGGAGGAAGATACGATACAGAGTGACCGCCTTGTTTTTGAAAAGTCTGGGATGCTTGCTGATATGGATGAGGTGGGACAGTTGAAGGACTAGGAGGCATGAAAACATGTGAACTCTGATGACCCAGTTGAGGAGGCTGAACTTGGTGTTGAGGAGAGCCAAAAGGAGAGGGACACTGGGATGGCGGTGGTGAACGAAAAGCTGACTGAGGGATCTGGGGTTGTTTAGGAGAATACTGAGAAGGTTGGTAGTTCTGTTGATGTGGATAAACAGGTAGAGGACGGGGAGTATAATGTGGAACTGGGCCCTGTGGCGATGAATGCCACTGCGTATTCTGAGGAGTCTGTCGTCCTGAAGAACTTTGAGATGTTTGTCTTATATAAATAGAGCCAGGAGTCCCATAAAGATTGCTTGGAATCTGTGGAAGAATTTGTAGAGCTCTGGGTACACTCTGTCCAGAGGGGAGGTTTTGTGATACTGTAACAGTAATGGGATTTGTACTGTACCGAGGTATGTGCATATACGTGGGAGGAGGGCCTTGCATAGCAGACGTGTTCATTCCTGGTTGTATGGAAGATGGCTGTGGAGGTGGCTGTGGAGGAGGAGTAGCTGCATTTCTATTCTGGTCATTCATGAAAAATGGATTGTAACTAGGAGAAGCTGCCACAACAGCGGGAGCAGAATGTGGCTCTTGAACTAAGCATATCAGCTGTTTACCTGCTGTGCGTTGTGGATCAATATGTCCATCGCTTGAACTGTGTACCAGTGTACGACCACCATTAAGTTGAGCTCCATCCCCTGCATGATAGCTGGTATGAGGATGAATACCCAGATTAATGTGCAAAAGGCTATTTCTATTCATTCTGGTGTCATCAGGACTATGGTACTCCATATATAAGTATTTGCTGCTCTCCTGTGCGAGGGCTCGACAACAGGCATCTAGGTTGTTGTTGTTCTAGGAGGAAGAATGGACAGCTATCATTGTCAAATAGCAAAAGAAAAAGCCACTGCTCAGCATTCAACTGAAGCTGCAATCAAGCCTAGCTTGAACACAACTAGGAGTAACATTCCACAGACATGAATTCTGAAACGAAGGTAATACCTTCTAGGTCACAATATTCAACTACTACATAGCACATACTGCACCTAGAAAAATGTTATAGTACCACTAGCTACACTATCACATACTAAAAAAAAAAAAGGAAAAATCAAGAAATCAAGTCCAGTTTTGGGGAAAGCAATGGTTACAACTCTTGCCATTTTCTGCAAGGAACAGGTATGTACAATTAACTACTTCTAATACCACCACAAATCAAATTAAACTAGATCAAAATTGCAAATTTTGGAAAATCAAAACAAAAATGCAGATGACATTTCAATGTTTACCTGAGTGTTTACTGCTCTCACCTTTATTTTACTGTTTACCTGAATATTTCGCTTTACCTGAAAATTTAAAAGCCCCACATTTTAAACCAGCTTCTCTTGGTAGAACAGAATCTAGTGCCTTAAAAATGAAGTCCAAATAAGCATTGAAAATGTACTGGCAAATCCATAAAGCACCTTACAATTCTGACATTATTTCAACTACCTTTAAAAATTCCAGAGTGAAGGTTAAAAAAAAAGGTTTATTCATACATCATAACTCCTGTACATATTTGATTTGTTCTGTGGTGCTAGCAGTTGAAACTATACAGACAATAAATTTATGAATCAAATCAAATGTGTAATGGGGAATTTCCTTTCCCTTCTTCCCCTCTCCGCTCATTTTAGCTTAATCTAGTCTTGTTAAAAGAACGACACGAGTGATTGCTTTTCTGAAAGAGTAAAATCACTAGAAAACATTACAGACTGTGGATTAATTGTTTTTCCTCCCAGTTTCTCATCCAAGAGCCTGAACCAGATGTGGTTCATTTTTTTAACTTAAACAGTAGGTTAAAAAAATATTCAGTTTAAGACAAGTTCAACTACATGTGGCCCTCAGCATCCTAATTTTGGTACTTGTGATCCAAGACTAGTACCTTCGGTGACACATACCACCTCCTACCAGAACGAGTGTGTACATATTTATAGAACACGCATACACCCCCGCCTTCCTTGGTGTGTGAAGATTACCATTCTAAGAAATATATATTAAAAATGGTTTCACTTCTATTTTGAACACTGTCACTCTATAAAGTTTATATACACATTAACACTCCCGTGGCCTTGCAGAACAATTTTCAACAGCCTACCTGGTTGGTTGAAGAGTCACAGTTACATTTCTTTCCTAAAGGACTGATACCTAGTCAGTCTTAATGCTGAAGCAAAGATGACTTTCCCAAAATTTCATATGATTTCACTATCAGATGAACACGCGCTCAGCATCTTCTCAGATGAAGATGTACTAACAAACATGACAAAAGACAGAAGAGTCCAGCACTTAATTATTTACGGGTCTCACTCTAGGGACACTTGTCCCTGACTATTTCCCCTTCAGGCCAAATTCCCTTTCTAGACCTCCGTAGTCAATGGGAATATCCAGATGTATCACAGAAAAATTTAAAACCAGAACATGTGGGAACCAGACCTTGTAATAATAACCAGCATCACAGTGCCAAGATGGTAGTTCATAAAAAAGTTAACTGCTACCATCAGCCACTTGCCATCTAAACAGGACTTCATAAAGACAATCCTCAGTTTCCTCAGGTCACTTCATCAGGGCGGAGGTAGAGAGAGCACAGACAGGACAAGCCCAAATCTGATTTTCTCAAGGTATAGAATGGATTTGTCATTGCAAAGTACTCTCAATTTTTAATAGGTCCAAAACTCACACTGGTTTACATCTAGAGCACGCATTTCAATAGGTCAATGGAAAGCAGCTCATGTGTCTTGAAACAAATATAAAGTGGGTTTGGAAACAATTTCTACACCTGACAGATATTACAATGTAATGTTAACTAGCTATCCAGAACACTGTATTGTAGATATAGAACACCATATGCTTCTGCAGCATTAGTGGTTCTTTATCAGTTTAAAGATCATAGAATATTATGGGTTGGAAAAGGGACCTTTTAAAGGTCATCTAGTCCAGATCCCTCTGCAATGAGCAGGGACATCTTCAACTAGATCAGACTGCTCAGATCCCATACAACCTGACCTTGAATGTTTCTAGGGATAGCACATCTACCACCTGGGCAACCAGTTCCAGTGTTTCACCACCCTCATGGTAAAAAATTTCTTCCTTATATCTAGTCTAAATCTTTCCCCTTTTAGTTTAAAGCCATTACCCCTTGTCCTATTGCAACAGGCCCTGCTAAACAGTTTGTCCCCATCTCTCCTGTAGGCCCCCTTTGGGTACCGGAAGGCTGCTATAAGGTCTCTCTGGAGCCTTCTCCAGGCTGAACAATCCCAGCTCTCCCAGCCTGTCCTCATAGGAGAGGCGCTATAGCCCTCTGATCATTTTTGTGGCCCTCCTCTGGACCCACTCCAACAGGTCCATGTCTTTCCTGTGCTGAGGGCTCCAGAGCTGGACTCACTACTCCAGGTGGGGTCTCACCAGAGCAGAATAGAGGGGCAGAATTACCTCCCTCGACCTGCTGGCCACGTTTTTTTTAATGCAGTCCAAGATGTGGTTGGCTTTCTGGGCTGCGAGTGCATGTTGCTGGCTACCCGAGTCCGTCTCAGTAGGGATATTCTCAATCCCTTCATCCCCCAGCCTGTATTGATACCAGGGGTTGCCTTAACCCAGATGCAAGACTTTTGCACTTGGCCTTGTTGAACCTCCTGAAGTTCACACAGGCCTATTTCTCAAGCCTGTCCAGGTCCCTCTGGATGGCAGCCTCTCCCTCAGACATGTCAACTGCATCACTCAGCTTTGCATCATCTCCAAACTTACTGAGGGTGCACTCAATCCCATTGTCTATGTCATTTTTGAAGATATTAAGCAGCACTGGTCCCAGTTTGGACTTCTGAGGGACACCACTTGTCTCCAATCTCCATATGGACATTGAGCCATGGACCACTACCCCCTGAATGCGACCATCCAACCAGTTCCTCATCCACATAACAGTCCCCCCATCAAATCCATACGTCTCCAATTTAGAGAGCAGGATGTTGCGGGGGACCGTGTCAAAGGCCTTACAGAAGTCCAGAGAGATGACAACCATAGCTTTTCCTTTGTCCACTGATGTAGTCACTCCATCATAGAAGGCTGCTAGGTTGGTCAGACAGAACTTGCCCTTGGTGAAGCCATGCTGGCTGTCTCGAATCACATTCCTGTTCTTCATGTGCCTTAGCACAGCTTCTAGGAAGATCTATTCCATGATCTTCCCAGGCACAGAGGTGAGGCTGATAGGTCGATAGTTCCCATGGTCCCCTCCTTTCTACCCTTTTTAAAAATGGGCATAGTGTTTCCCTTTTTCCAGTCACCAGGGACTTCACCTGATTGCCATGACTTTTCAAATATCACAGATAGTGACTTGGCAACTACATCAGCCAATTCCCCTCAGGACTCTGTGATGCATCTCATCGGGTCCCACAGACTTCTGTATGTTCAGGTTCCTCAGGTGGTCACCAATCTGATCTTCTCTTACAGTGGGAATGACCTTTCTCCCCTAGTCACTCCCTTGCAGTCCATCCACTTGAGAAGTGTGGGAAGAAAGGTTGCCAGTGAAGACTCAGGTAAAAAAGTTTGAGTACCTCAGCTCTCTCCCTGTCTGTTGTTACCAGTTTGCCAGTCTTGCTCATCTGAGGGGAGTACACTTTTCTTTGACCTTCCTTTTCTGGTTAACATACCTATAGAAAACCTTAGTGTTCTTTCCATCCCTTGCCAAGTTCAGCTGCAGCCATGATTTGGCCTTCTTGATCCTATCCTAACACAACTGGGGCAGTGTCCTTATACTCTTCCCAGGATACCTGTCCCGGCTTACACTGCCTGTGCATCTCATCTCTTACTTGCCCTCTGGTTTGACCAGCAGGTCTCAACTCAGCCATGCCTGTCTCTTGTCCTCCTTTCCTGATTTCTTACACCTGGGGATTGAGAGCTCTTCCACTCTGTGGATAGTGTCCTTTAAAGATCTGCCAG
>VXBO01009185.1:20178-46344 GCA_013400135.1 Rhinoptilus africanus
ATCCGCGCCCCACCAGAGTCCTGGCAAACCTCACTCCGTCTGGGGGTCGCTTGTTTCCCTGTCGCTGGGCAGACCCAGCTCCATACTTTGGGACTGACACGGCCTTGTCTGTCTCCATCTGGCCTGTGGAAGCCAAACCTGGCCAAACTACAAGAAAATCCAGCATTTTTTTCAGTAGCCTTGTGTTTGTATTCAGGCTGTTTGATGGGGTATTGAGCAGGTGGGAGCGTCCTGGGGCAGAGAGCACCAGCCTCTACTCCACTCTTCTGGCTCCTTTCCACTGATCAAATTTTACCTGAAAAGTACGTCATTTGTCTTCCTGCTCCAGTCATTCACTGTCAGATAGTGCTCTGAACTTATTCATGGCTTATCCCTCTCCCTGCCTTTCTGTCTTCTTGTCATTTAGATAAAAGGCATGTTGCCAGATGAAAAAACCTATTCATCTCGCGTATAGGATAGCTTCTTCCACCATGGCATCCTTTTCAACACCTGATTAAGTTGTAATCCGTCCTCTTACTTGTGTGAAAAGAACTGATACGCCAACAGCACCAATGGCAATATGTTTTATCTCTACTGGAAGTACGTATTTTGAAACAGCCTAGAACAGCATTTGCCTGTTTCACAACAGCATTACGTTTCCTACTTCGTCATCCTTTGATTAATTAGGTCAGTTCAGTTTTTTCCTGACCTATTTCTGTGTATTCTCCCATGCTATCAGATATTATCCTTTCATTACTTCAGTCTTTGAAGACATCCAGTTCTTCCCACGTCACAACTTGATCTTCCTTGTGGTTGACAATGGCTCATGAATATGTAAAGTCAGCAAAGGTATCACACTTCTCTTGCTGCAGAATCCCTTTCAAGTGTAATAACTGACAGCAATAGTTCTAACTGTTAATATTTATTGTACCTTCATTAAGTAAGCCCTTCCAAGGCAAAGAGTCTCCACAGTGTCTTATTAACTAAGACTGTTTGCAAGTGCAAGCAGGCGTACACTCACTCTCGTATTCTCTCAGTCTCTGCAGTTTTCCAAAGTAGGTTGACCACGCTGGTTCCTGCTGGATGACCAGAGCACTGGGGTATGGAGCCAACAGGCTTCCATACTCTTTCAAGAAAATGGAAGCAAAGAATACTGCAAGTATCCTTCTTTCAGACTGTAGTGTGTAATCTGAAGATTTACATCCTGTTCCAGCTTTTGACCTACAGTGGTCTCGGTCTTAGCACACGCTTTTTCTCGGTCCTACGTAGGATGTTGCTCATGCGCGAGACCGGTTTTTTACTGCGGCTGTTGGTTTTACACTGAGGATTGGATGAGCTGGGCAGTCACAAGACCATTTTCTTCAGCCAGATCCCCCACACAAGAATTCTTGCACACGTTCTGCAAATACAGCACACGCTGCCTCTTACTAAGAATTCAACTTCTCAACCACACCGAGTCCTAAAATGGTGTTTCCTGACAAAGCCACCAATACCAATGTAGTAAGATCGGATCCAAACCACAGCAATGAGAATGTCCAGGAATGACCTCCCTCTGTCCTGATGCTATCTGCCAAGTCTCACAGTTAGCCCATTCTTATTCTTTTTCTTTTTCTAAAATAACCTCTCACATCTTCCCTAGTCTAACTAAATTTCCCACTTGGCACTTTTATCTTTTGTTCTCATCTTACCCACGTGCTTCCTGCAGTAGCTCGCTTTGCAGATCAGGCATTCATCCATCCCTCATATACTCTCCACTAATGACCTTTCTGAGTTGGTTATTTATACACTGAGTTTTTCCTGGTACATTCTCCTTTTCCTCTCCTGGGGGCATCAGCTGCAGTTAATTTTTGCATCTTCCTGGCAAGTCCCAAGAAAAGCTAGTGCAGTAGTTTCTGACTTTTCCTAATGAAAAAATCACCCACACCAGTTCCTCCTTGCCGACAGAAACAGCTGATACCCTCACTGTGGGATGGCATGCAAGACGGTAAAAGCAGCTGAGCTTGCTGGCTTGTATCTTGATCCTTGTCTGACTTTTAAAAAGATGTATCCCATCAGCTGGGAAGCAGCATTCTAAGCTGTAATTCCCCACATTCTGGTGCCTGCTATGAATTCTGTGGCAGCTCACTCCTGCAGCTAAAAACGTGAGTTTCAGATGGCAAAAAACATGTTTAAAACAGAGAAGAGGCTGTGCGGCAGAAGGTACAATCCTTCCTGCAGTGCATTCTCCCTGTCCCTCGTGGGAAGGCCGTGTGGTGTCCTGAAAGTTACAAAGAGAGAACAAGGAAGGAGGACAAGGAGTGAGAACTAAGCAGTTGTTTGGTTTGTCTACTTGGGGCACAGGACCTTCAGGGCCTGGTAACGTGGGAAAGGGAACAAATACATGACTCCTCAGCCACAGAGAAGGGCTGCTTGCGTTATAAAATGGCGTTAGTTATGCTAACCACACTACCAGGGGTCAGGACCCCTGGTCACACCCCTATAGCCCAATCGTGCAGGCTATTTAGCTGATTTAAGCAAATTTTCTACCTACTTTTTTCAGCCGTACTTGGTAGTTAGGTCCCGGAATACACTTCCGTGATGGGACAGCAATGTTCTGCCCTTGCCTCAACCAATCCATAGAAATGGGGCAAGTAGCCTCATCATTCCCGTTTTTTTTCATACATGCCAGCATCTCTGTCCACGTTTGTGAACACAGCACATTTTAACAGTTACTGATTACCCAGTTGCTCAGACATGGTTAGACACGTGACAGGAAAATGAGAATGTAGCAGGAACAGCTCGGAGGTAGAGCCAATTCTGGCACGCTCAGACCTCATCACTCACAATCCTTGAGTTCTTTGCGTTTGATGCACCATTACTTCTGCCAAATGAAGAAAAGACTTTGCGTTCCAAGAGAGCGGTAAATGTCAGGCAATTAGGAACATGTTACAGATATTATAGAAAGCAGTTTGGTTTTAAAGCAATTACCAAAGTGCAACTCTTTAATGTCCCAAGCATTTAAAATTTTTTTTAATGTTTTTTTTTCTTTTTAGTTTTGTGGAAACGCAACTTTCTGTGGAAGTTTTGCATGCCAATTTTATAGGCTCATGACTTTTTCTGTCCAAAAGAAATGGGAATGCGCTGCCATCAGTCGTGACAGATAAGCAAGATTTGAAAACTGCTCGGATGGCTGATCTGTCCTACAGCTCAAGCGTTTTTTTCCCAGATTTGACCCTTTGGAGCCCGACACGTCTTTGCATACCAGGTGGGGTACGGCTGGGAGTGGTGTGGAGAGTGGCTTGTCCTGCCAGGGCACAGTGGGGGTGGCTTGGGAGGTACATCCCCCTGCCCCAACCAGGGAGCAGGGACAGGGGCTCAAGCCTAGCCTATATAATCCTGCATTTTTTTATATGCGTGCAAACAAAGATATTCAGTGTTTCCACTGTTTTTTATGAGAGTTTATTCTTTGAATCGATATCTCTGTTAACAAAATACTACTTGGATATAAAACCAAAATGGGGACACTTGAAAGGCAAATGGCCTTTTTGTAGACTGTGCCTGTGAGATAACCTTGATAACTTATTTCTGCAGACTACTGATGGCTGAAATAGTTAAACGTGTTCTGTGCTCCAGAAAACTTCTGCAACGCAGGTATAGTTTTGGTCCAGATATTTCAGTCAAACAGTATTCTATCAGGAAATGACAATTCAGCGTAAATAAATCTCTTCAGGGAACATAACCAGTTCCACTTAATTCCGATTTCAACAGAGGCACAAGAACATGAATGACAGGTATGAAACCTTGCCGCCTTCCGTCTGCTCCTCAGCCTGGTAAGACATGGGATGCCTGCAGTTTTCATGATGCCTTTATGATATGTTCCAGACGTAGTAAGATCTGCTAGTACAGATTCATTCCACTCTCCCTCCTGTCCTCTGTCGTTTGCTCACCCTGGAAAGTACAGCTTCTCTTTTCAGGAGGGAGGAGTAATCAGTGGTGCATGCAAATTATACACTGAGGTGTGCTTCTGTTTGTCCGCTCTCAGCGCTTCCTTAAAGAATGTTTGAACCTTTTGAACAGTTTAAACTAAACATGAAGGAGAGGGTAAAAGTCTCAGATGCCAAATTCCTCAAAGTTTAATGAAAACAGGCAGCAAAGTAGAAGAGAGAAATCCTACTGCCATTCAGCTGACGAGGGAGGTTGCAGCATGAGCTCACACTCCTTGTTAGGTAATTGGAAGACTTGAAAAAGGCATCAAGTCCAGGATAAAATGTAATCAAAGTTTGTATCTCGTTAACTCTAGAAAATCCAACTAACCACACACCTCTCTTAGGGGTTCATGTAACCACTTCTGTTATTCATTGCCACTCTTTGACAAGTTACACTAATTTTTGCTCATTAAACATATATTGGCATTTGGACAGATGGGGATAGAAGAAAATAACTCTTGCTCCAGCATGTATTTATTTTGTGTAAGCCTCAGCCAGAAGCTATTTCTGAGGCCAACCATGAAAAAGGATGTTTCAGTCTTACAAGCTGTTAATTCTAATAAGAACATCTACAGCTACCAATTTTTATAAAGAGAAAATTTATAAAGAATATATACAAACCACCATGTCTGAGAAACAAAGACAAAACCTGTTTTGTATGATTGTTTTCAGAGCAATCTGTTGTCTGCTCCTGTTGTACTCCTACACCTAACCTGGGCCGGAGGTGGAGCTAGAATGCTGCACGGGCTGAAGATCTGTCTGAGTGCAGAAGGGCGCTTCCTTTGCTCGTAGACGTGAACTTGTCTGTAAAGGTCTTTTCTCAAAAGCCTGAGAGAAGACACAACTAAGGGGAAGCCGGACCTGTGGTACGCCACCGCGGGGCACGCCCCGTGCCCTGCTAGCACGGGCATGTTTGGATCCCGTGTGCTCCAGAGCGTATGCTCCTGTTCCTCCTTCCCAGGGCCACTGGAGCTGGGGGGAAACTTCAGAGGCGGCCCAGAATCACCCTTCGCGTTTTTGGAAGAAAATTCACCAAAGCACGAGACTAGTTTGCACGGCTGCCCCAAAACGCGGGCTTAAGGCACAATTCTGTCTTCACTCGGTGCAGGCTGCAATCAACTAGTTATCAGAGCACAGCGCTCCTTGCAGCGTGCAGGATGTGAGTGATAACGCCTTCTCAAGACAATCTTCCTCCTGCTTCACTGTAGCGCGGAACTACTCTGCGTTCAGTAGATTCTGTTACCTGAATGCCGACTCCTCTAATTCTTATCGGCAGTTTGGGAAGATTGATTTATTGGCTGTTTGAGGGGGTTTTTAGGTCTGTTTGCAGAGAAAATCTACAGCAAGCAGACAGCTTAAATCATGCTGAGTGTGCCAGCACTCCACGCATCTTTACAACGTGTTCAATTCAAACACTATTAGTTTACTGGGTCAGGCTTCCCTTTACTTCACTAAACTCCGGGAGACAGATCAACCTCTAGTGTAATGCTACCAAAAGCTACATTAGCTGTGAGTTCAGGCTGCAGCTTTGTTTTCCAGTAGGAGTACATCAAATTTATTCTGTATTTCTCCATGTGGATCCTCACTGTGTGCTTTGAGTCACATTGAGTGACTACACTTTCACGCTTTTTCACACTTCATAGCACTGGAGAGTTACGACAGCAATAAAAGAAGCAAGCCATGAATGAAGACATTTGTTATGCAGGACGCACTCAGGCTTCACTGTGCTCTTAACTATACAGATGAGACCTAATGTAATAGCTAGTTATTATCTCTGTGAGCGGTTGTACACACACAAGATTGCAGCATGAGATCAGAATAGGGCCTGAGGAATCCTTTTTCAGAATCCAATGCTTTTTTTGGACGAAGGCAAGACAAAGCTGGCAGGACACGGGACCCGGTAACAGATCTGGGCTCATAATTAAAGCTTTCTTACGTGACTCTTTAAAAAGAGTTACGCTCTCTCATTTATCACTGTCGATACTAAGGAAGGTAAGAGGAATCCTTATCGTGTTAAGATAAAGCCTTTAAGTTTTCATAAAAAATATGATGTGCTGTAACACGACAGTGCTAAACGTCACAGAAACAGCTATACAGAAATAGCATTAAATACATTGTTTGAAGATATATAGCAAGGTAGCTGGATTAAAAGAAAGAGAAAATTTTAAAAGCAACCTTACAACAGAGCAAACCTTCAGATGCGGTGCCACTTCTCCGTACAGAATTATGCTGAAGGGAGCTTTGCATACAACTTTGGCAGAGGGCTCCTAAGAGGTATTCTTCAGGCAGCTGCACCAGACAGTCAGCACTTACTTGCTGTTTATTTGGTTCTCCACTGAAGTTCACACTTGAGGAATAGTTTGCTCTTCTTCCAAGTGTTCTCCTTCTGACCAAATGATGTTTCCAAAGTACCAACCTTCAACAGTTACTTCTGCATCATGTCCATGGTTTTTTTTTTTCGTATCGTCAGTGTGGAGTCAAAGGACAGCAGGAAAAGATGACGGTTTTAGCCAAAGGGTTATCTACTCATCTAAAGAATGCTCAGACACCAACAAATCCCCCATAATGCTAAATGGCTAAGCAACTTCCCCTTGGAACGCCACCTTGAAAAACTGCTTGCATTTTATGAAGTCGAGGGCAAGTAATACTTTAGAGGGAAGAGGCTGAGGAATGCTGAGGAATGCGATGATTTACTCACCCACATTCAATACCATTCAATCAAATCACACGATTTATGACCAGGTATCAGTGCTACTGTTACCTGAAATGAAAGCCCTCGAAACCAGAAGTAGTTCAGAGAGGAGACAGTGCTTTAGTCGACGTCGGGTGCGAGGGGGAAAAGCCCCAAATCTAGCACACCTTACCGGGGTATTCGCCCATTATTGATACACAAAATATTCTCATTATTCCCCCTACCTAATCCATAACTCCACNCGCCGCGGCCGCCTCCGCGGCTGGCCGCGTCCGAGGCAAGGGGCTGAAGGGTATCCGCGTGGACGAGGAGGTGGAGATCGGGGTGAACCTGGCCCTGCAGCGGTTCCGCGACGGAGAGGAGAAAGGTGCGTAGTGGCAGCCTGGCGGCGGGGAAGCAGGAGCGCCCCGGGGAGGCGAGGCCGGGCCGGGCCGGGCCCGGCGTGGGGCTGACAGACTTCTAGGCCCGGAGTCTCCTGGTGGGTTCACCGGCAGCAGCCGCTCCTCAGCTTCTTTCTGCCCGAGTGAGATGGGCTGCTTCTGAACCCGGCATCGCTCGCAGGTGTGAAGGTAGAGCACTGCCATTAGTCCCGTTGTTGGTGGGACAACGCGGTAGCTTTGGGGGACTGGAAAACGCGTGACATGGAGGTGATACGTCGAGAATAACACACGTTGTGTTGCTGTGTTTGCCTTTTTTACTGTCTTTCTAGAAATGGAATTTCCTTCTTCTTTCACTAGTACTGAAAGAGCATTTGTTCGTCGGCTCTGTCAGTCTCTCGGGCTGATACCTAAAAGTAAAGGGTAAGTTGGAGTCTGATTTTTATTTCTTATTTTCTTTTTTTTTGGTGCAAGCCTGTGGAATTTCATGCCTAGCGTTAAAGTCTTTGTNGCTTGAGAAGGTTCTTTGCAGTAGCCATAACTCTCTTTGAATCGTCCCCCCGCCTGCGGCGGCCACCGCGGGGGGGCGGCGGGGCGCGCGCTGCCACAGGCGCCGTCCCTCGCGCGCCGGCGTCACCGCGCAGCGNAGAGCATTTGTTCGTCGGCTCTGTCAGTCTCTCGGGCTGATACCTAAAAGTAAAGGGTAAGTTGGAGTCTGATTTTTATTTCTTATTTTCTCTTTTTTTGGTGCAAGCCTGTGGAATTTCATGCCTAGCGTTAAAGTCTTTGTTGCTAGCATATTCTGCACTGTTGCAGGGAATAGTACTAGGGAAGAGAGTTCAAAAAGTAAGATAAAAGTTAGTGTCTTTGTGCTTTACTTTCTATCGACTTAAAAAAAATGCCGATGGCACCAAGCTGTATGGTGCAGTCGACATGCCGGAGGGAAGGGTTGCCATCCAGAGGGACCTGGACAGGCTTGAGAGGTGGTGCTGCGTGAAGCTCGTGAAGTTCAACTAGGCCAAGTGCAAGGTCCTGCATGTGCGTCAGGGCAATCCCAAGCACATATACAGTCTAGGCAGAGAAGTAATTGAGAGCATCCCTGAGAAGCAGGACTTGGGGGTGTTGGTTGATGAGAAGCTGAGCGTGAGCTGGCAATCGCAGAATCACGGAGAATCACCGAGTGGCAGGGGTTGGAAGGGTCCTCTGGAAGATCACTTAGTCCAGCCCTCCTTGCCGGAGCAGGGTCACCTAGAGCAGGTTGCACAGGAACGCCTCCAGGCGCCTTTGGAGTGTCTGCAGAGATGGAGACTCCGCCACGGCTCTGGGCAGCCTGTTCCAGGGCTCTGCCACCCTCAAGGGAAAGAAGTTCCTCCTCGTGTTTAGATGGAAATTCCAGTATTCAAGTTTGTGCCCATTCCCTCTTGTCCTGTCACTGGGCACCACTGAAAAAACGCTGGCCCCATCCTCCTGGCAGCCACCCTTTAACCGAGGGGGGGGTTGGAACTAGATGATCTTTAAGGTCCCTTCTAACCCAAGCCATACTATGGTTCTATGATTGCTTTGGAACCATGGGACAATATTTTGTGTCCTTTGTTTTTTCCTTTGAGTTAAGCAAGCATATGTTGGATACTTAGGGAAAACTTACTATGAACTCTTCATAGCTAGTATGTTTTGCTGCAGCCATTGTTAGCAGTGTACTGTATTGGGTCTGGCTGGGGTGGAGTTAACATTCCTCGAGGCAGCCCTTGTAGTGCTGTGCTTTGTAGCGACAGCAGTGTTGATAACAGACCAGTGTTTTGGCTACTGCTGAGCAGTGCTGGGACAGCGTTGGGGCTGTCTCTCCAGCTCTCCCAGCAGGGCTTTGGACCAGGGGCCCTCCAGAGATCCCTTGCAATCTCAGTGATTCTGTGGTTCTAAGTTGCTGAGATACAAACTCCTGAAGACTGTGAGCATAGTAGGGGAGCACTGCAGGGTGTTTTTTGCGATTCTGCCAACCTTTCCCTGGACATGCACATTCAGGTGTTGTTCCCGATTCAGTATTTTTGCTATTGTGAAATGTTACCTTGTATTGACCAGGAGCCGAACCCAAGCCAACAATTGAGAAAGCAGCCATGTTGTGGTGGTTGACCTTGGCCAACTGCCAGGTGCCCAGCCAGCTTTGTCTGTCACTCCCGCTCCTGACAGGACACGGGGAGAAAATAGCACGGGCTCTTTCCCACAGGCTGAAGTTCCTTCAGGATAAACTTGCTCCACAAAGGTCTCTTCTGCGGGCTTCAGGGGAATCTCTCCTCCAGCAACGGGAGCACCTCCTCTCCCTCCTTATTCACTGACCTTGGTGTCTGCAGGGCTGTTTCTCCCACATTGTTCTCACTCCTTTCTCTTACAGCTGCTGTGTAGCATTTTTTCCCCTTTCTTAAAGATGTTATTACAAAGTCATCACCGTCATAGCTGAGGGGCTCAGCTGTGCCCTGCGGTAGCTCTGTTGGAGCCGGATGGAATCCACTCTGTCCGGCACGGGGCAGCCCTGGCCTCTCCTCAAAGAGGAGCACCTGGGTACCTGCATCTTGTACACCTGCACCTCTGTGCCACCCCTGCCAGAGATGGTGCGCTCTGCTCTTACTGTGACCGTCTGTTCTCACCCTGAGAAGTAGTTGTCAGTGTGTTGATATGTCATTGTAGCCCAGGTACAAGACAGTTCAGTTTCAAGCGTATTTAGAACAGTTCTTTGCATTTCAGTATCAGCGCTATGATTGAGTGTTCTGTCTCTCATTCTGCGTTGCAAATCTTTGATAGTGGACGTTACAGGACTCTGATTTGTTCTACTGGATTTTGTTAAGGCTTGGCATATCACTGGAAGCCTGCTTGTTCGTTATGTCTATTTCTTGATTTTTAATCTCTAGATCTCTTAAATGAGTCTAGAAATCAGTTTCATATAATACCTCTCAGTATTGCTTGATAGAGTGATTAATGGATTTTTCTGCCTTTGGAAAGCAAATGCAGTCACAGGCCCTTAAGAGAAAGGTGGCAGAGCAGTGTTACATTATGGAGGCCTGATTGTAAGGTGGTGGTGGGTGTAGTCATCCGAAGTCCGCAGTGTCTGTGCTGCACGACCTTGTATGAATAGAGGGTGGTTTAGATGGTGGACATTGTGCATGCTCCTGTTATTTTGGTGTGCATTATGCTACACAGGACATGACTTGGAAGTTTCTAGTTATGACGTTATATCTGAAGATAATCTGACAGCCATCTTGAAAGAATTATGGTCAAAGATCATTACATAGGGGCAAATAGGTTTCTTATTCCTAAAATAGATTTTTTGTTTCTTCTTCCAGAAAGGAGCAAATCGATACCTGACTGTAAGGAAGAAGGATGGATCAGAAGTTACACATGCAGTAATGACTTGTTGCTTGACTCCCAGTACGAAACGTGCCGTTGTGAGTTTAATTCAGAGATTTCCGGTCACAAATAAAGAACGAAGAGAACTTCTGCCGAAGACGGAGCGAGGAAATTCGTGTGCTGTTGAATCTGGTATGTTCAGTGTGTCTTCTGGTGCAGACTTGTGAATGAACACTGCTTAAAAAACCCCCAGCAACCCCCAAAAAACCCACCCGCAACTCAACCACAAAGCAAAACCATTTTTGTTTTCTGTCTGATCTCCCGTCCCAACTGACACCCTTCCCCCAAAACAAATCCACTAATTGTCTTGGCCTTTAATTGTTAATGTAGGGTCTTTAAAACTAATGTGATGAGGAACTTAGTTATATCGCCCACATTACAGTGTGTCCCTTATGGCAAGTTACTTTTGAATCTTTGAGCCAGTTCCAACCCAATGTATTTGGAAGACCATTTCTGAAATGTGAGTTCCTACAAGTTCCATGAGGTGAGATTGAAAAGAGAAATGTTACCGTGACTGCTGTATAAGAACACCATAATGAGAAAAAGAGGCTGGCTGTTCTGCTTCTAGAAATTCATGTTCTTGGTCAAATAAGGTTTTTTTTTTTTGTTTCATCATCTTCTAAAATACATTTGGTCCCTAAGACCTTGATTTCTAGAATATGAAAGAGTTCACTGGAAGGCAAACTTCTGATATATTGTGGGTTTTTTTAAACAAGGCTTTTAACAAGATTATTGCTTTAACAATTAAGAGTGAAATAGTTATGTTACGTTTCTGCGTGGAAAGTCAGGTGTAGTGCACAGAAAATACCTTAGACCAGTACGCCACGTTTCATTGGATATTTCTGACTTGGGATGGTTCACACTTTTTAAGTGCTTCCTTTCTAGTTTTCTTTTTGAATTGTTTCAGTTGTTTAATAGTATTGTTTAATAAACAGAGGGAAGCTATACTAAGAGTACTGAAAAGCAATTGCTTAGGAATGTAAGGCACAAACTAATGAGTAGTGTCTAATTAATCTTCCTTTACATCTCTGTAATGGTTTTTGGCTCTTTTAATGGGGGAGCCTGTGTCTGCTTTGGTAAGACGTTTCTTGTAATTTAATATATTAATCCGTTAATCACATTAAACATGTGTAATTAAATTTACAACACGCTTTTCATTCCTCTGGAAAATAATTACTAATGAATTATAGACTAGCATTCACAATACTGAATTTTAAGTAGTCTCCTTGGAAGATACGTGCAGGTTCCTTGTGTAGTTATACATTGCTTTCTGATACATGACACCGTCCAAGGGTCTAGATACAGCATGGTTCACTTTGCGTGACAGAAGAGAAACCTTATGGACTGGAGCATTAGGTTATGTAAGACTGACTTAAAGGAGGTCATAAAAGACCAGAGGGGTTGTGAAAGACAGTAAAGTTGTCTTTTTCTCAGAAGACGTGCTTGTCAGTTTGGAATAATTTAAAGGTTTAACTGTACAGTGAATCTTTCCAGGCAAACTGTGGAGGTGTGAATTTGTAAATGTGATAGAAAGGCCAAAAGAATATGCCAGCCTGCTTTTCTCAGGTTTAGTTTCTGTTTCTCTTTTTGCTCTTTGTGACCTTTTTTGCCTTTGAGCAATGCATTGGGATAGACTGGTTTTGTTCGACATATCTATGAGAGTAGTAAGTCCTTTGAACAATATTTATTTCAAGAACCATAACAGGATGCATTACTATAAGTACGGCTTTTAGTTGTGTTTGCTGCTTACTTTCTAGTTTTCTTTCAATCCCACAAAAATGGGTTTGTCGCTTTATCTAGAGGGATGCATGTAAAGTCAGGAATGTTGATTTTTAAGTACAATTTTTAAGTAACGTTTCAGTGGTATTCTTTTGTATTTGTCCAAGTAAATTGTTAACTTCTCTTTGCAGAAAACAGAGAAGTGAACAAGGCAAGCGGACGACTTAACAGCGGCATCCCCCAGGTTCCAGTGGAAAGGGGGGAATCAGAGTTTGATTCCTTCAGGCAATCACTACCAGTTTTTGAAAAACGGGAAGACATTGTCAACATAATAAAGAACAATAAAGTTGTTTTGATTGTAGGAGAAACTGGATCAGGAAAAACTACTCAAGTAGGTTTTTTTAATGAAATAGAAAGATAACAATACAAAACTAATGCCAGTTTTATAATATTTACGTAGTAAGGGGTTTGTGTATGCTAGTTTTAAGGCTTTTGTTTTCCTGTATAGTTGAAAGTTTTCTGTTCTAATTCACCCTCTTG
Organism: Rhinoptilus africanus; assembly: GCA_013400135.1. Lineage (NCBI taxonomy): Eukaryota > Metazoa > Chordata > Aves > Charadriiformes > Glareolidae > Rhinoptilus > Rhinoptilus africanus. The sequence continues at coordinate 32,847 of VXBO01009185.1, forward strand.
CTTTTGAAATACTAAGCCAGTAGATACTACAAGCATAAATGGTTCTGCACAATTTTCTGATAGATACTAGTTAAAATATTTTAGAATGTTGAAGGGAAAGTAGTTATGATTTTGTATAGCCCTTTTCCTTCTAAATCTAGTTCTAGAGTAGAATATTATTGTGTTGAAATGAAGTATTTCCTAAAAAACAGGTGTTTTTTTAGATTTTGCTGAAGCAGGAGGGAGAAGCTTCAGGGTTTTTTTTTTTTTAATAGATTAAACTTAAAATCAGAAGTTTATTTTTGCTGCCCTTCTGCCCCTTCAGGTATGTTTGCAATGATAATCCTATAGTGAATCCTTTTGCAACCTGTGTAATATTGAGACACAGTTAAATTGTTTCACCGTGTTAAAAAAAAAAGCTATGACTCTATCAAACTAAAAATTAAATTTAAACCACTTCTTTACAGATCCCTCAGTTCCTTCTTGATGACTGTTACAAAAATGGAACTCCCTGTCGTATATTTTGCACTCAGCCAAGACGTTTGGCAGCTGTTGCTGTTGCTGAAAGAGTGGCAGCAGAAAGAAGAGAAAAGATTGGTCAGACAGTTGGTTACCAGATCCGGTTAGAAAGCAGGTACTAGTGTTATTTCTTAAAATCAATTGATCCTGTGTTGGTATCTTCAGTCTTGCATACACTATAATTGCTATAGTATATTTGGGATCCAACCTAATAAAAGCTCAGTATATAAAGTACAGGTAGGATATGTTATTTCAGTTAATGGAGTAGTTAAGAGTGAAAAGAGACTTTGTCTCCTGTATTTTGCCATTTAATGTAGTAAGTAGTAAAGTAGTAATGTAGTAATGTAGTGGTGCCCAGTGATAGGACAAGGGGTAATGGGCACAAACTTGAGCATAGGAAGTTCCACCTAAACATGAGGAGGAACTTCTTTACCTTGAGAGTGGCAGAGCACTGGAACAAGCTGCCCAGGGAGGTGGTGGAGTCTCCGTCTCTGGAGACATTCAAAACCCGCCTGGACACGTTCCTGTGTAACCTGCTCTAAGGTGGCCCTGCTCTGGCAGGGGGGTTGGACTAGATGATCTACTAAGGTCCCTTCCAACCCTATGATTCTATGATTCTAAGTTGTCTTATAAAAGTGAATTGCAGATGTTGTCTCTGATTTCTGCTTGGAGGTGGGTGTGTGGAATTCCTTGTCTTATTTTCAGATCAAGGTTACACTTCCCTCTCTCTTTTCCCTCCCCCCCTTACTTTTAACGTGCATAGATCCAAAAATTCTGCAGGCTTGGAAGACAGGTAGGAAGACAAGTGTGCTGTAACAAGTGCTACATAGTGAGAGTTGATCGGGGACCCAGAAGGAAAAAAAAGTGAAATTTGAAAGTGAATGATCAAGTTGAGCACTATTTATCAATCTAGTTGCGGTTGTATTTCCTCTGTTTGAGCTGTAATGTTTAAAGCATGAAGTGATACAAAAGTAGACATTTCTAGGTCACCCGAGGAATTTGTTCCTGAAGCAGAGCAGGAACCGATGAAAGTGTGGCTTCTAGATTCTTTGAACCGTGTGGATAGTGGTATTTCCAGAAATGAGCAGCAGCTGGGATCTGAGTAAGAAGAAGATGGCAAAAGATGTAGCTGGTTATGTTGTTTATATGGATGAAGATATCACATCCCAATTAAAATGAATGCATTTGAATAACAAGGACAAGTTAAAGAAGAATTTGAGTATGTGTGCAAAAGCTGACAAGGCTATTAAGGGATTGAAAGAGCTGGTAAAGCTGAATTGCAAATAAGGGGGATGGTTAATGTGTGGAAGTACTCTGCGGGCTGAAGAAGAACAAAGCGTAGCTCAGATCAAAGCGGAATAATTATTGGAAACAGTGTGGAAAATCATGCTTAGGAAGAATCAATACATTCTCTCAAGAAAGAGTAAAAGTGAAAGATGGCAGTGTAACTGGGCAAAAAAGATGGGGGATGGAGGTATTTACATTAACAGAGGAGTGTAATTTTTTAGGTTTTATGAAATATTAGACAGCAATGATGATTTCCAGAAGGCTAAGTAAAGCATTTCCATCTTGGATGTGTTCTTGAATATAATATTTAGGAGGATTTTTGAAAAGAGGGATGAAATTCCAAACTTGTAAAGAAATACGCGTATGATAACTAGTGAGCTCATGTCTTCCAGAAAAGAACTGTAGAGTACGTTACAAAGGGACTTTTCAGTACTCTAAGGTTGCAGTGCTGGAGGAAGTAGTGATAACTGCCGGTTTTATTTGCACATCTAACTCTGCCACGAGTACTAGAATAGTAACTTCAAAAGATTTTGAAATTCTTGAAGAGAAAAATTAAAGCGTTTGTAAAGGATCAGCTGATTTCTTTGTGATTCAGTCAAGTTTAGGCAAATGCAAAGACTGTATCCAAGCATACGCTGACGAATCAGAACCTGTTTTTTCCACAGTAGTCCACACTGAATTTTCTAGTAAATTAGGCAACATGAAGGGGTTCTCACGGTACTGTTTCACTTGCGTATTTATTTATAAAAGTTTGAATCTCAGTTAATTAATCCATTGTCTGAAGTTTTGGAGCATAAGCACTAAGATTCCTTAGGAGCTTTCTGGGAATAGGCATAGTTTAAGAACAAGTAGTATGCATTAGTTCTTTGGTGAGAGAACTATAATCTAATGCCACTTCTGGTGAGCAGCTGTTCAATTCTTTAGTTTCCAGTAAGTCGTGGAAAGCTAGCATGCGTTTAAGTGGTGCAGAAGACTGAAGTATCTTTATGTACTGTTCAATAGGGTTTCTCCAAAGACACTGTTAACGTTTTGCACTAATGGCATGCTGCTTCGCACACTAATGGCAGGAGACAGCACTCTATCAACAGTGACACATGTTACTGTGGTAAGAGCCCTGTTCTATTTCAGTGAGGTGGAGGTGCATGTATTACTTGTTAGTTGAAGACCAGATCCTAGTTTTCTTCAGTAATTTGCTAAGTGTTCAGGGTGTCCTTGTTTGATTAGAATCTGAATTAATGTTTAAGATTTGCTGAGTCATTACTGTAGCGTGGACATTTTGGGGGGTTTTTGTTAGAAGTATCTTTTCTTACTTTGTTGCACGTATCTTACCTTATTGCAAGCTTAAGTCCTCCACTGCTGAAGCCAGAAAAATGAATGATAATTTTAGGTGCCTCCCTGTTTATCAAAATGGAAAACAGTGTAAGAATGATTTATACATTCTTGACTTCGGACTAAAAATGTTGTGTTTGGGTCCCTGCTTCATAAGTTCCTAATATAAAACAGAACACAACACAGCACCAAAGATGATCACTGTAGTCTGCCATGTGCCTTAATGGATGATAAGCTTTGTGCATGATGTAGTGGATCTGAGCAGTCTTAACTTTTTTTCTGATTATGTGGTATTATACATCTCTTTAAATGTTCATCACTTGTGAAGTGAGAATTTATTAAAATGCTTGTTGGATTTGCATTTTTTGTCATCTTGAAATTGAGATTCAAACGTAAGAATTGGAAAAGTTTCAGAAGTTCGCTTTAACTTCTGACATCAAGGTATATGTGGCTTGTGCATTAACAGAGCGGTCTGATATTTTTGTAAAACTTTTTGGAATATTGTTAAACTTTTGGATAGTTTTTAAAAAAAGCCTTACTTACACTAGACTTAGACATTTTAATACATCTGTAATGTATCAGCAAATTATTTATTTTAGTTTTTAAAAAACGTCGTATTTGTGAAAAGCTATAAGCTTGGATCTGTGCCATTTATCTGAGGGTTTTTTTGTTTTTCTTTTTGTTACAGGATGAAGTCCATGAGAGGGACAGGTTCAGTGACTTCCTGTTAATAAAACTGAGAGATGTGTTGCAAAACCAGACTAATTTAAAACTAATTATTTCTAGTGCTGCTCTAGATGCAGATCTCTTTATTAGGTATTTTGGAAGTTGTCCAGTAATACACAGTAAGTATTTATGTAAACTCTTAAAGCTGAGTATACCTGGCCTAAGACTTGCAAATCTTACTAAACCATAGCAAACCATTCTGAGTAAGAGAACATGATAAATACACTGTGTTTCAGCAGTGATTGTTCTTTGTTCATTTTTGTGTTTCTGGACTATTTGCACTGAGATCAGAGTAAAGTGGTTTTATCACAGGGAATTCTGAAAGTGCAGGGATGTCCTGGTCTCCACCACATTCAAGAAGCGGGAAGAGGTTCTTAAAGTGCTGATCTCCATGGTGATAGAGACCCTAAGCTCTACAAGGGTGTGTTATATATTAACTCATTACGCTAGATTCTAGTTCTTCAGGCCTCATTGAGATTGGTACTGGTTACTGGACAAAACCCAGATAACTGCACCTGTCACTTCAGAAATACAGTCCTAGGTAAATTGGATTTTCATGTTTTAATCGCGTGATTGTTTATTTTAAAGGAAAGTATTGGCCGTTAATCTAGGTAAACATTGAGAGAGACATGGCAAGGTAGGTTAATTTATGTTCAGGCTCAGTAATCTGCAGTTAGATTACATTCAAATGAAAAGAAAAATTACCATTGTTGCTCGTTTCATGTCATTTAACTTCATTTGACTGATCCTTAGTAGAGGTAAAACAGATGTGTGGGAGATGCTTTTTAAATTTTTTTTTCTTCACCTTCCTTGTTGCAAGTTTTCTGCATGGGTGACCGCTGCTGGCACCTTGCAGTCCTCCTCCTTTTAAGAGAAATGCTTTCTTTTCAAAACTACTCGGTACGCTGCTTGCGTATGAGTCTTTTCCTAAGAGGCTCGACGGTCCCAGGACACGGATAGGATCACTTTCCTAATCTTGTCTACAAATCACGGGTTTATTTTAGTGGATGCTCCTGAAAAAGAAAGCTGTTTTTTTTTTTTTACAGATAGAAATGTTGATTTCTAGTTCCCATTTCTGAATTCTGCCTAGTAAAATAAGGCTTGCAACTTGTTGTAAGCAGGAATCTGGAAGTTAGGCATGATTTCAGTGTTTTCCAAACTTTCTTTTTGGACAAAGGAAAGCAGTTAGAACTGTTGTGCTGCTGTCCAGTTTACTACTTTTTTAGATTTCTGCTCATTTAGATCAGTGTGTTTATTCAGGAAATTCTGTTGATGGTCTCTTTCTCCCGTTTACCTCGGGGGTTATACTGTTACCATGTACTAGTCTTCATAGGCTAATAACAGTTGAGAAGACAATTTCCTTTTTCGCAAATTTAAGAATTAAAAGAGGGTTTAGATACTTTTTCTGTTCATGTCATGAAAAAGATTTCATCCTCCTTCAACAATATAGCTGACAAAATCCTGACCACAGAAACCAACATCCTGTAGTTGGGGGTTCGGGTAGTACACAGAGTTTGTGACCAGCGTTGGAAGACTACCTCCACGACAGCTTCTAAAAGTACGGGATTTGTAGCTTGTTCTTTCTGAAGAAGGGAAAGGTCCTAGGTGATTTAAGCTCAGCTATGTCAAATGTCTGCTAAGGGACCAGAAGTTACAATCTAGGTATTTCACTTCCTCACATGAAAAAGAACCTTCAATGTCCATAAAGTCTAGAAAACAGTGATATTGAAAAAGAGATCAGAGTAAATGGTTAGAAGGAAAAGACCATTGGGGATGTCTCAATTATCAGGAAATGTTCGGTAAAGAAATTCAATTTTGGCTGAAACGGTTGAGAAGATTGAGGGGAAAAAACCCGTAGTTTTATAGAAGGGTGGCAATCTGCTTGTAGGATGTTGCACTAAAGCTGTAGTAATTGCTGTTGCATTTTGTAATCCAGGTGTCAGTTTCACACAGCGAATTCTTTCCTGTAATCCTTAACAAAAATTGCTATTTTTGTGTTTCTCATTTTGATAAAATGGCAGGGAGTAAGCGTCAATCATGTGCATCTTTTTCTGTAACACTTCAATAAGATTGAAGAGGTTAATGAGAAACGAGCTGTCATTTCCCTCTTGACATGTTGTTTTATTTTGTGGGTCAGTAATCTTAAGGAAGTAAACTCCAGTGAAGTTACTTTTACCAGCTTTGTCAAGGAAAGTAGTCATTCCTTAAATCAGGCCCTAATAATTTTTAACTCACTTTTTGTGCCCACAAAATTTTTTAAAATTAAGCTTATGAGCGAAGCTAGGGAGTATCTAATATTTTATGAATTATTTATACTTTCAGTACAAGGAAGAGCTTTTGAAGTTAAAGAGATGTTTTTGGAGGACATTTTACGAAGCACTGGGTATACAAACAAAGAGATGGTGAAGTACAAAAAAGAGAAACAGAGAGGTTGGTGGACTTCTTAATTGTTAGGGTTGGCTGTGACTCTCATTGGTTGATCAAACAACTACATAGGATGATTCTATGTTCAAATTCCAAAGTCCGAATATGAAATGAGACATGGTTAGATGACAGCAAGTATCTTTAAGCTCTCCGTGTTTATGTTATTGAAGTAGATTACATAACTTTAAAAAAAATACTTTCACTTTCTTTCAATGATTGCATTCTTTTTGCCTTCAGTTGATAAACGTTATAGTTTTCCTAGTTATTACAGAATAGATTGGCCTATAGCTGGGGGCTTTGTCCACAGGAAAACTACAGAAGCATAAGATACTATGTGCTGACTTTCAGATGTAAATTGAAGTGCAGCCATTAAGGAGGGCACGATTTTGTACATCTTGCATAGAATTGGTTCCTGTTAGTAACATTTTTCACTGCGTTCATCATATGTGGATATATTTAATATATATAGCGGAGAAGCGTTAACACACTTGAACTAAATATAGTTATTTTTCAGTTGATTGAGTAGATACATTGTTTGAGAAGCTTTCCTGGCAACTGAAATTAATGATCCTAGTGTGTATTAAAAAAAAAGAAGGCAAAATCCAAAGCTATAACATACAGTCCTAACTGTATGTTTATCCTAGTGCTCAGCTCTGGTCACTGGATAGGAAAGTTCAGTTGAGATGCTGGTGTCTTCTGCTCTTTCTTCTACTTGCATGCAAAAATTAGGTAGTTGTTACATGCAGGAGCTGTATGACTTTGGTATTTCACCTCTGGAGAAATATCTGGACTGAGAATTGTGTAGAAAATTCTTACTTAGGAAGCTCATTTGAATGCAGGAAGTTGGAATACTGAAGACTTAGGCAGCATAAGCACCCAAATGGTATTTTTTACCTTGTTCTTATAGCAGATACTTGCAATGCTGCCCTTTGGGTGCCCTTAATCGTGGAATTTATATGGGACTAGTAACAGCATTCTAGATTAAATAAAAGAGATTGAATAGCTAAAACTTTGTGATTTGATGGACCTTTTTTTTTTGTAAATACTCCTATGTATTCCAGAAGAGAAACAGCAAAGCACTTTTACTGAGTGGTGTTCTCAAGAAAATAATAGCAAACTGGAATCTCAGAGAGAAAGATCTGTCCCAAGTACAACTGAAGAGGATAATCTGTTGGATGATGGTGGTGACACAGTATTTAATCAACTGGTAAGTTTTTCCTTTTGTTGGAAGAGATGTTTAAATCTGCATTGTGTTATTACCACCCATTTGTAAAACTGCTTTCTAAAGATACTACTCCTGTAGAGTTTCTAGAAAGATAGTAACGTATTTTAAAACATTTTTTGTTGTTGTTAGCATGAACTACTTCAGCTGAAGCAGTTTTCAATTTTAATAGTTGTACATAACTTTCCAGATAAAATGGGGAGTACATGCATATAATACAATAAATGCTTTAACTGATACCTGAATGCTGTATTTCTCATTGTTACTTGGAAAACTAACTTCTAATTTTTCGTGTCTAATACATGAGAATAAAGGCAACTTTTTGAAGAGATTAATCTTTCAATGCTATTTTTTCTTTTCAGACTGAAAAAGATGCAAATTGCCTTGAACCATGGCTAATAAAAGAAATGGATTCTTGTCTGTCTGGCATCTGGTTGCATAAAGATGTTGATTTCTTTGCTCAACTGTTCCATCTCATTTTAACTGAAAATGTCAGTGGTAAGTTTCTCCTCTTACTACATAAGAAAGAGCAACCACAAAATGACTAGAATTTATGTGGCTACTTTATCTCCAGTTTCCAATATTGTTACCTTTGAATTCTGATGCCTGTTGAAAAAAATAGTAGGGTTAGCATAATTAATGATTTTTGTAGTTATTTGTTGTACTTTTTTTGAAGTATTGCCATGTTATAATAGGTTTCTAAAACAGTGTTAAATTCTCACAAAATGAGTGGTAGCATTAAGTGAAGGAACAAACTCTCTTTGGGCTGGTTTTTGAAAGTCACGTTCGTACTCCATTAGGGTGAAAAAAATAAGAGTGTTTGTATTGCTTTTGCTGATTATTTTTTCTTTTTGCTTCTCAGTTGATTATAGACACAGTGAAACCAGTGCTACTGCACTAATGATTGCTTCAGGGAGAGGCTTTCTGAGTCAAGTGGAACAGCTGATCAGTATGGGAGCAAGTATCCACTGCAAATCATCCAATGGCTGGTAAAACCACACAAATAAACTGAAAGATAGATTTATTTGTCAATATAAGAACGAGAAAGACATTTTTATATAAGATCTAAGCTGATTTACTAACTTACCGGACAACTGTTAGCACTAATAGGTTTTGGCAGTCTAAACAATTTCTAGCGTCTGTTCATCACATTGTTTCCTTCAGATTCTAAATTGAGGTCTTGATTAAGCAGTCTTGAATATGGGGTATACACTCTTGGTTTCATTCAGCCTGATTTAACACTGTTTAGAAGAAAAATTGGAATCTTTCTCACTGGNATCACATTGTTTCCTTCAGATTCTAAATTGAGGTCTTGATTAAGCAGTCTTGAATATGGGGTATACACTCTTGGTTTCATTCAGCCTGATTTAACACTGTTTAGAAGAAAAATTGGAATCTTTCTCACTGGGGTAGTTGAATTAGACGCAAACTTTTTGACGGTTCTTATTTTAAGAGTATAACCTATATTGAATTTAAAAAGTGTGTACAGGGGTGTTAGATTTGTAAATATGTTGTATCCGGTAAAAATATTTGTGAATCTGTAAAAATTCAGATTTTTGTGGCCATGAGTTGTGTCTTCCTATAAGCAGGCAACTATAATAAATAATTGTCATAATGAAAGGTAAGAATTAGGGTTCCAGGGGTCTGATATTTAGTACTACCACTTGAAAAACTTAGGAAAGAACGCAGTTCAAAAGGAAAACAGAGTGAACTGCATTGTGAAGAAGGCAACTTCCAGAAGACATCCAAAAGCCCAATTTTCCGTACATTTTGGAGGAAAATGGTGTGACTTCTCAGGATGATTTGAAGGAGCTAGTAAAGGGTACTGCAAAAAGACATGCTTATCTCTGCACATTGGTGTGTGGGGTTTTGAAGGAATGGCACATTCTTCCTTATTTCCTTCTGCGTGTTTGCATGTGCTTCTATGTAAAACTAAGATTCTTTCTGGCTAAAGAATTGCAGAGAATTGCACTTGCTCAAGGAAGTTATCTAAGAATCATGTAACTGTCACACCTGTTTATACACTTTAAAATGGGAAGTTGCAGATCCATCAGTAGCGGCACTGATTAAACAATAATGCAGAGGTTGATAGAAAAGTGTGGCGTCAGTCGTTGCCTAACATGCCATGCCATTCACGTGTGTCTTTTGAAGTTAAAATTAATAAATTTTATGCAGTTATACTAATAGCTTTTATGCAATTCTTTCAGGATGGCTTTGGACTGGGCTAAGCACTTTGGACAGACTGAGGTTGTTGACCTATTGGAGTCCTACAGGTAAGCTATAACTACTTGGCCGAAACAGCTGTGTAATATGGTGAAGGGGGTTTTCTGTTTTGCCTTATTTTAACTAGAACAGTTTTTAGCTTTCTATGCTATAAAATCTGGCCTAAATACCAAGATTTATTTGACAATAAGAATATTTCAAAACCATTGTTATTTAAGAAAAGGTTTATATTCAGTATAATAGTGATTATGTTTGCACATCTCCTAGGAGAAATGTAGTTCAAATGATGTAGCACTTCTTTTATATTATGAGTGGTTATCATCTTGATTTGGACATTACTATCATGATTCTACCTCTAGAGAGGATGTGATCATAGTAACAAACTAGGTGATCATTTTAGGTCCCTTTCAACTGAAACCGTCTATTCTTTTCTACTCTGTTGTATTCTAAGTAAATATGCAGAGGAGATGCCGATTCTATAGCCTGTATCACTTTAATTTCAGAAACAAATCTACTATGTGTTTTTATTTGTATATTGTTGATAGATGACAGTCACATTAAAGAAATATTATATGAGTAACGTGTACATTACACCATTCAAGAATTGTTTTCTGATTAACTTCTAGTTACCACATTTTAGTTACAATTTTGTGGAGGTCCATTTTGTAATTTCTCGTGGTGTAATTTCTCTTGGTCTAGTTTCCATTGGTGTTATGATAGGGACGTTTTTTGAAAATACATTTATTTTAAATATTTTTCTTTTAACTGACAAACAACTGGTGTCTTTATACTTCAGGTTCTGTCACATTTGCTTACGTTGTGTTTCAATAAAGTACAGTAAAATTGAAGTTAACACTAAAAATTGAAGTTGCATGCTTTTCTGGGTTAACACGTCAGTGGAGAGTAATAATATTGTGAAGATGCTGTTCTGCTACACTTTAAAATTAAAATTAGAGACAAGTAGTCTTGTTAGTCTTGATCTAAATTTGAATTGATGGCTGAATACAAACCCAAAGCAAACAACCTTGACTCTGGCCTTTGTATTTGTATATTGCAGTGCTTCAGTGGAATCTGGAAGTGGGGCTGAAAGTTCCCTGCTCCAAACAAGTGATAGTGACCTTAGTGCAGAGGACAGGGAGCTGTTGAAAGCTTACCATCACAGTTTTGATGACGAAAAAGTGGATCTGGACCTGATTATGCACTTACTCTATAACATCTGCCATAGTTGTGAAGCTGGTAGGTATATACACACACTGCCAACACCACACATACACTGCTGTGGATTCAGCTTCTTTCAGTAATACTGAACAGGTAAAAACCTTTTGAGTGCTAGTATAGACAGTACTGACATGTATTTGAAGCAAATTTTCTGTTTAACTCTGCAAAACGACTTCTTTTTTAGGAGCGATTTTAATATTTCTTCCGGGATATGATGAGATAGTTAGCCTGAGGGACCGTATTCTTTTTGATGACAAGAGATTTGCTGATAATGCTCACAGGTGAAACCTCTAGTTTCTATGATTGTCTGGAGTTTTTATTGTTTCTTTTAAAGATGCTTAAAAAGTGCTCCTTGTCTTGCATTAGATACCAGGTTTTCATGCTTCATTCAAACATGCAGACTTTGGATCAGAAGAAGGTGCTTAAAAGTCCACCTCCTGGCGTCCGCAAAATAGCAAGTATCAGAGGACTTCTTCAGATACTATGTTGATCTGTTTTGTCTTGGCTTTTAGGGTTACTATAGTTGTGCTCGGCTTTATTTTGTCTGTTTTTTGTTTTAATTGCAGATTCTTTCTACTAACATTGCAGAAACCAGCCTAACAGTCAATGATGTTGTGTTTGTTATTGACTCAGGCAAGATGAAAGAGGTACGATTGGCTTAAACTTCCCTTGGAAATTAAACTTCCTAATGTTATTTAAAAATGCATAATACATAATTTTGGGGAACTATTTCTTTATAGTAGGCTGAAAGCTAGCGCATGTCAAGCAACAAAACTCACTGAGAAGTTTTGAGGTCCATTCCTTTTATGACAAATACTGCGAATAGATGGCTGTTTAAAAACCCTGTAAAAGCTATTGCAGGTCGATATATTGATATATCTGTATATCAGATATGTATACCTGATATCTGATATCTTTTATGTATCTGTGTATATATCTCTATCTCTGTATCTTTTTTTTTTTTAATTTAGTATTTCAGTTCTATTTTTTAAAAGAAGTCCACCAGTTTAGACCACCATCTTCCTGAGACTTAGAGAACACTGGGAGTTCCCTTTATCCCGTTGTATCTGGACCAAGTCTAATCCCTTTAAGTTTTTAAGCATTGTTTTTGATGTGTTTAATGCCCCTTCGCTAAATAGTTGCTCAAGAAAATGAGGTAATGAGGTAGTTTAAGGCCTATCTTAGAAAATAAAATCGGATTTGATAGGAGATTGACACATCAAATTTCTGAAGTTCTTGTGGTGATACAGTTTTAGTGTAATTTTGCATCAAATATAGGAAAAAAAGGACATAATTTCCAAGTGAAGCAAAGAGGAAAACCTTATTGCACGTAATAACATATTTTTGCATTTTTGCTTGGTTTGTGATACCACAAAACACAATCCCTGTTTTTCAGTGACTTAAAATTACCTAATGACTTGGAAAATTTTCTAAATTTAGAAAACTGTGTAGCATAAAGATATTCTGAAGGAGGTAGCATCAGCTCACTTGAAACAAAGTACTTGAAACATACCTTTGTGCCGGCAGCTGCTGGTGCCTATTATTCGGTTTTTTAGAGAACTTTTGTTGATCTAAATCGTTAGTAACTTTTCTTTCATGTACCCTACTCAGTCTTATTTTTCTATTCCTTGCTTTGCTTCTATAGAAGTCTTTTGATGCACTAAGTTGTGTTACAATGCTAAAAATGGTGTGGATTTCAAAAGCCAGTGCGATCCAGAGAAAAGGCAGGTAATAAATGCTTTGTACTGAATTTTATTTTGCAAATATCCACCCTCCTGTGTGTTAAGTGTAAAGTACACAGTGTAATAGCAGCCACACTGTGTAATGTTCCTCGCCTAGCCCAGTATCGTGTTGGCCAATGGCCAATGCTAATTCTCGTCAGAAGAGTAAGGATCAGCATGTATTTCGTTGGCGTAATTTCCCAAGTTGTAGAAAAGTGACACTCAATAGTTTCCCCCCATGAGCTTCTCCTTCCTCTTCCTCACATGTGGCACCAACAGCCATGGCTCCCAATAAGGTGTTTCCAAACTTAACCGGTGGAAAAAGGGCTGTCCATCGCTAGCTTTTAATTGATGCCTCTTCATCCCTACATTAGACAAGACATTGAGCAGTGATTTTTTATTCACGTTCTCCAAACTATTCATGACTTAACAGGCCTCTGTCATACACTTCCCAACACGGGGTGAGGTCTAAGAGGCTATGTGTTAACAAATGCCTGTGTTTGGTGGTACGATATTGGCATTACCCTGCACGAAGTTGAGTGTGAATGAGAGCATTTGCTGTTTCTGTCCCCTCACTCACAAGCTGTTTGATCTTCATTCTGCCCTCTACTCACAGAGTAACTTCTGTCTGGGGGATGTGAAGAGGAAGAAATGATGTTTGTGATTTATATTCCGTACAGCAAAGGACAGTTGAGATTTGGATTGAGCTTAGGTTAGCAAAAAACCCACCTAACTTTTTTTTTTTTAGATAGGCCTTATTTTTGTTTCTCCAGATCTTTCAGTGTCGGGGTAAAATTGCAGTAACAAATTTCCATACTATAAAAAATAATCCGTGTACTGGAAAACTTTC
>VXBO01009186.1:384-11343 GCA_013400135.1 Rhinoptilus africanus
TTTTTTTGACTTCTCAGACTCAAAGTTTTAATTGAAACCAGAAATCTATTGAGAAGTAACTGAGCCAAGAAAACCTCTGTTTTCTCTGCAACTAGGGATGGGGAATAAATAATTTTTTGCTGATGTTATTTCAAGTTGTTTGAGCTCTTCGGTTCCGGCCAAAAAGCCCAGCATAGATTATTAACACATTATCATTTTAGGAGGATGCACTCTCGGAAATGTAATAAAATGGTGTTTTAGGTTTGTGCAGAGCCATAAACGATGCTAGTTGTTGGCAAACAAAAGAAACAGTGCCTATGATTTATTATTAATAATAATCATAACTGAGCTGTTTAGCTTGACTTGATATTTAGTGGGTTTCTCTACTGAGGTTCCTCTGTGTCATTTCCAATAATGTACTTTGATTAAGTTGGGAACTGTTCTTTTTTAATAGCTGCTGTTGCCACATGCTTAATTAACTCAAGGAGTTAAATGTTTGAAAAGGTCCAACCATCATTTTTTGGCTTCGGATGACGTTTAATCTAGTATTCTGGTCTGGTTTGACCCATCCTTTGAGCTCAATTTCCCCAGCACACACTTCTCTTAGGTGTAAATGCCATTTTACCAACAGGACTCTGGTTTTCCGTTACGAGATTTGGCTAATCCCAGTTTCAGTGACTTTTTTTTTTGCCCTCTCAGTAGGGCTCAATTGCTCACACATAATCTTTCCCTTCTGTTTTCTTTCCCCTTTGGACAACACCCTCCAGGACTGAAAAACTCTTGNATTGCTGGCAAGTCCGGGCACTTTTAGGGCAGCAGCAATCCAAGCTTTAGCTCCAAAGCCTAGGAAGAAAGGCAAGAGTCTGTGGGAGAAATTTAGCGAAGGAGGTTCCCAGTGTTTTGCTGGAGGGCTTGTGGTTTCTACTGGGACTGGTTTTGCTACTCTTATAGGTTCTGTTCTCATTACTTTCTCCCTTTCCAACTTGATAAGAAAAAAAAAAATAGAGTTTCCTTTCCTATTATTATTATTGAGGAAATAAAATGACTCATCCTTTTAGGAAATTGTCATCTTGATTAAAGATGGGCTTTAAAACCCCTCAACTCCAGGTTTTAGCCTGAGGGGACTGTCAGATCTGAAAACGATTTCCAAACTTTTGAGGTTGTGACTGCTTTGCCTTTTGATAAGGGCATGAAATCAGGTTGCAAGCGCGCATTGTTGGCACAGTTGTTTCTGAGGTGCACTCAAAGCCTTGGAGATGGTTTCTTTCTCCCGTTCTCATTATGAAGGCTACACATGATGTGGCTTCAAAAATCCATTGCATACTTAGACCTGCTTGGAGATCTGCTGGATGCCAGGAACAAGTGCAGCTCCCAAACAGGCTCCTGGATTCTGCCTTCACGTTTAACTGGTAGTAGAGAGAGCAAAGAGAGGGGGATAAATAGGTAAAGGCAAAGACAAAATAATTTCTTAAATTGAGTAAAAGCAGTCAGAAGATAATGCAGCTTGTCTTTCAGAGCTGAGGAAAATTCTGAAGGAAGTAGAGGGGTGGTAATTTCTGTTTATCAGCTCTTGAGAGGGAGCAGATTTAGGGGTTATTTTGCCCTTTTGGAGTTGGATTTACTTCGCAGCACAGATTATCCAAACACAATGATGAGCTTTTACTGTAAGCTGTGGGGCAGCTGGATGTGAAAAGCAATCTTCTGGCATTATTTCATTTAGGCTTTTGTTGTCTTTTATGAAATTGAAAATTTCGAAGAGTTCTCAGGTTAGTCACCTCTCCCTCTAAAAGGCCAAATCAAAACTCTGGACCTCAAGCACCCTGAGGATTGGCAGGATTTGATACAGGCTTGATTATGATCTTTACAGCTCTAGTTTACTTCCCAGTCCAGCTGGGGATCTTTGCAAGGTCTCCAGCCTCTCTATCTCTATGATCTTTGACTGGCTGCCTGTTCACTGAACCCACGTGCTGTTGCCAGAGTGATGATGAACCTGTTGACTTCAGATATGCAGGGCAAAATGATAAGGCTGAAGCACAGGTGACAAAATAGGAAGGTGGCCAGAGAAGTTCTCTGGGAATACAGTCACCAGTGTTGCTCACAGATCCTAGGGTCCAGTTGACTCTTGCTTATGAGTTGGGACAGCAATGTGGCTTGTGTCCATCCAGCATGAGGGTCTTGCAGGGGGAAAAATAGGAGTAGTGCAGACAGTAAGGATGAGCCTGAGTTGTCCTCCCTATGTAGAGCTCATGAGCCTGATGCACTTCCTTGAAAGGAAGCTCAATGTGTGGAAAAGCCATGCAGGAGGAGACCGTTTTCCATGCAAACGCGAGGTCAGAAGGTGATGGCAAGGCTCTGACCTGCCCTGGTGAATACCAGAGCACAGTGTGGCCCAAGGCTTGGCTCTGCAGTGCGTGATGTACTGGGATCCAAATCCCTGGCAGAGTGGGGTGCTATGGCGGAGGCTAAATGCTGTTTTGGGGGCTACGTATTTAGCTTCTTACTCCCTCTGAAGGAGGAATTCCTGTTTCTGTGAGAGCTGCTGTGCAGTCCTGGGCGGTTAAGGGCTGTATGAATATGACAGTGATGAGGGCAAAGTTTCTTCTCCTGCAGTGCAGTATCTCCTGCAATAGTACTTGGGAACGCTGTTCAGAAGAATGTGCGGTAGACAAGCATGGGGTAACCCAGGACTCACTTAAATACCGCAAAATTAGAGATGGGTTAAAGATCGGAAGCCTATGGTTTTTTCTTACTTTGAAAATTTTGTTAGCCTTAACCTTTAAAACTGAGAGATATATGCGTATACAATGAATCATTCTGTTTCTGTCCTGTTTTTTTAGCAGATGGGGAAGTTGGTTTTAAGATGGAAGGGAGAAAATGATGATACTCAAATCAGAGGTCAAGCTGAAAGGCATTACAGGCATGTCTTTCCTCCGTATGAATCCACATATCCTGAATATCCTACTGATGTGATTTCTAAGACTTGGACACTGGCCTAACTTCACTGTGCATTCCCAGACCCAGCGTATTCTGGAATGATGCTGTGATCCATACCTACCTCTCAAGTCTTGCTAAATTTTTGGCATTGGAAAATGCAAAGAGGTTTCCACTGAAACACTTCTAAAATCCCATTAGTTTGCTAGACAAGGAAATCCTTCCTGTATTTTTTTCTTTTCCTTTCTTTTTTTTTTCTCTCTAAAACCTTCCTATGGAGCTCTATAGTAGGGATTCAATAGAATTCTGTACAGGGGCATAATTCTCTACTGAATTCTTCAATTCTTTTTCAGAAGGGATCAGAGATGTGAAGCTTAGCTGGAGGAGTTTAATAAGTGCTTGAACAGGATTGTATACATGCAAAGTATTATAGCAGGCATCTGGGCAAAGTGTTACTATACATGCCCATTATCCCTAAGGTTGCAAAACAGTTTAAAATATTAACCAATATATTCACATCCTTGTAGCTTCCGTAAACCTTCACCTAATGGGCTGAAAAATGTCATGCTTTCTCTTTGCCTGATGGTAATTTTCTTCCTGAAATGTTGAGTAAATTCTTTCCATCTGTCAGTTGTTCCTTTTTTTTCCCAATACATTCAGAAAAAGTGAGGGTTGGGGAAGAAGGGGAAACACTTTTCCCTTTTAAATTATTCTAACCACATGCTTTTAAACAGGGCAGCAGTCTAAACTGCTGGACTTTGAGCTGATAAATGGATGTAAACATAGGTTTTGTTGAAGGCTTCTGTCTTCTTTTGGTGTTTGAGGGAAACGAAAAAATGGAGGTCATGGTTTGTGATGCCACCACAAATTAAAAGTGTCATTGTAAGTGTCCTGAAGTTGATGGAGATCATACAGTCTGTTGGCTTAAAGAGAGAGGCACTGTCCCTACAAATCCTGCTTGATAAGTGTCATAAATGGCATTTGTGATAGGTGTTGGTTTACATTAGATCCCAGTTCTGTGTCATAGGAGATAGTCACAGAAATATAGGTCCTGCTTCTCCATCCTTTTATCAGAGTTGAAGACACACCTGCTCTTAAAACATTCTGCCTTTTAAGCGTACCTTTCAGGCCAGAACATTTTATTCAGGCTTAGATCAGTGAACGGACCTCCCAAGGCCCTTGAGGAAAACCTCTGAAAAAAATAATGTGAGCAACAATTAAAATAACAAGCTGCAGTGTGGCCATAGGTAGGCACTAGGGCCCTATTCAAACCTGCACCCACCTCCAGCTGGGGAGCAGCGGTATGGGTGCCTCAGTTCAGGGGACTCTCGACCCGTTGGAATTCACAGACCAAGCTTTGCTAGATTGGGACCTAAGTGAAGGACTCAGATTAAGAGACAGAGACCTACGTGTCATTAGTGGAGAGAAGGGGCACCCAGGAATGACTCGACCTTCGATTCCCCCAAATTCTGACCCCATAGAATCACATAAATGGAACCACAGAATGGTTTGGGTTGGAAGGGACATTTAAAGGCCATCCAGTCCAACCCCCCTGCCATAAGCAGGGACATCTTCCACTACATCAGGTTGCTCAGAGCCCCATCCAGCCTGACTTTAAATGTTGCCAGGGATGGGGCATTTACCACCTCTTTGGGCAACCTGGGATGTTTCACCATCCTCAGCATAAAAAAATTTCTTCCTTCTATCAAGTCTACATCTCCCATCTTTTAGTTTAAAACTATTACTCCCTGCCGTATCACAACAGGCTTTGCTAAAAAGTTTGTCCCCATCTTTCTTATAAGCCTCCTTTAGTTACTGAAATGCCACAATAAGGTCACTCCAGAGCCTTCTCCAGGCTGAACAACCTCAACTCTCTCAGCTTATCTTCATACCAGAGGTGCTTCAGCCCCTGGAGCATCTTTGTGACCTCCTCTGGACTCGCTCCGACAGGTCATTCCCATGCTGAGGGCTCCATAACTGGATGCTGTACTGCAGCCGAGGTCTCACCAAAGTGTAGTAGAGGGGCAGAATCCCTTCCTTCGACCAGCTGACTACAGCACCCAACCTTTAACATCATCTTGAAGTCAGTGGCATTACAAGGGAATAACAACCCAAAGTCTTGGTTCTGCTTGAATAGGGATTTGAGTTGTGAATCTGGTGCTCCTGATCCCATTTGCCACCTCAGAGAGAGTTCAATGTGTGCCACGCCGCACAAAGAGCACAATGAAGTAGTTCAGCTGGAGAGGCCTTTTGGGAGTGCAGGTACTCAGCAGGCTCTTATCTACCTCACGTCTTACTCAACTTCTCCCAGCACTTCTGTAACCCGCTTCCTCTTCAGCCTCATTAGAGGCAAAGCTACCCCTTTCCTTTGCCCAGAGCAGCTGTTGGTTATCTTGCCTTTTTTCCTGGCCTCGGGTCTTCCCACCAGCACACTCCTGACTAACGTTTACACCTCTTGACATTGCCGTCCTGGCACTGTGGGCTGCTCTTTTCCCTGCGCATATCCAGCTGCATCCACTTATGTCCTGCGCTGCTTGTGCCTCCTGCTTTTTCTTCTGCAATCCATGAGGCTTTAAGGGTATTTCTTGTTTTGCTGACCCAGACATTCTCTCCTCCATCAAAGCCAGAAGACTGATACATTTTTCAAGGCAAATCAATCTCAGTGCTTTCCTCTAAATATCCCAACACATTGCTCTTCTTCTTGCATGCCCTGCGTATGCCCTATTTTCCCACAGTCCCCCTTGATGCTGGAGATGTTTGGAACGTGACACAACACCAAGCAAGACACCACTGCTTACTCAGCATGGAAACACACAGTGCAAGCCTGCATGGACAAAATCCAACCTTTCCTACTCCTAGTCTTGTTTGAAGCACGCAGAATTGAGTATCATGGGATGTGTTGTTTGTACAGCCTCTAGACTGGGCACAGGATAGATCCTGGATCAGCGCCTTTTTGGTCCTCCTTGTGCCATCACTTACGGCTCTGAGGAATGGATGCTGAGCCAAGACCTGGTTCATTCTCTATCAGATGTGTTGTTTTATTTCATTTATTTCTTTGTTTTGTTTTTTTTTTTTTCCTAAAGGGAGGGAAAGCTGGTGTATTTGGCACTTGTGCAAGTGAAAACGAAATAATGGAGGCGGGGAAAAAAAAAAAAAAAGAGAAGGAGGAAGGAGGAGTCCTGTGGCAACAGCAGTAAATAAAAACAAACCTCTTGTTAATGATTTATACAGAGAAATCATTTTCCACACATTTCAGGGTGCAGAGGGAAATGTTTGATCAGAAGAAGAAGGAGGGATTATTGCCCTACCACAACGGTGTTAGAAGGAGGCTACTGTGTCTGATGGCAGCTCTCCAAGACCAGAGTCGATCTAGGAAAGTTTGGTAATACAGATGATGGAATTGTGCAGGCTTTTGCTTTCTGCGGCTGGTCTCTGTGCCAATAACCTTTCCCTAAATACCCATAAAACTTTCCATTTGTAGCCTGGAGTGGCTNGGGAAAGCTGGTGTATTTGGCACTTGTGCAAGTGAAAACGAAATAATGGAGGCGGGGAAAAAAAAAAAAAAAGAGAAGGAGGAAGGAGGAGTCCTGTGGCAACAGCAGTAAATAAAAACAAACCTCTTGTTAATGATTTATACAGAGAAATCATTTTCCACACATTTCAGGGTGCAGAGGGAAATGTTTGATCAGAAGAAGAAGGAGGGATTATTGCCCTACCACAACGGTGTTAGAAGGAGGCTACTGTGTCTGATGGCAGCTCTCCAAGACCAGAGTCGATCTAGGAAAGTTTGGTAATACAGATGATGGAATTGTGCAGGCTTTTGCTTTCTGCGGCTGGTCTCTGTGCCAATAACCTTTCCCTAAATACCCATAAAACTTTCCATTTGTAGCCTGGAGTGGCTGCCACTGCCTCCAGAATGGTGTGCTTGGCAAGGTCCAGCTAGACCGGAGTAAACATTTGAAGTCCCCTTGTCGTGCATGTTAACACTTTTCCACAAAGAGTTTTATGGATGTTAATGGAATAAGTTTTGCCTTTGTGGTGGAACACACTGATGCACCCAGGGCTTTTCTCTTGGATCACCTTTGATTATGCATCACCACGAGACTGATGGTGCTCGGTCTGGGAGATCAGCAACCTTCTGCTGACCTGATGTAGGCAAATCTCCTGTCTTGGCTCTTTGTGTCATAATGAGCTGGGGCACAGTTGACATCTCATTCTGTTTTCTAGTGTCCCAGAGGCCTAATCTTCACAAGGGTGATGGGTAAAAATGGCACACTGACTCCCGATGTCATTGGGATCGAATGCTATTCCTTGATTTGGAGTTGTAAATCCAGTGAAGTGAGCCCAACTTTGGAGCAGTCCTGCAGCAGGAATTGTCTCAGAGGGCACAAGTGGGAGCAGGCTGGTTTTTCAGAGACCAGAAGTTACCGTGAGGAGGTCTTTACAGGTCTGATGACTGTACTCCCATCCCCGACACCCAAATACAGCTTTAGGTTGTGAGTGAGTAGTTATAAAACCTTGGCACAGTTCTCAGGCAGGAGCTTGTAGAAGTCCTTGGGCAACATGATGGGCATCTCTCCTTCTACCGCAGATGGGTGCTTTGCTACGCTGGCTGTTGCCACAGCTGCACCTTGGGCAGTATTGCTTTTATGGGCCTTGTGATTTATGGCCATGTCAGTTGTTTAATCATTCAGTTGGCCCTCCCTTCAGCGCTGTACGATAGTTAGTTACTTACATAGAAAGGTGACTATCTGATCTAATTATGGAGTCTCNCCCTCCAGTGTGGCTTTTCCTGGCTTCCTTTCCTGGGCTTGGGCATGCCAAGGCACAGCCATCAGTCAGTGTTACTCAGTCGTGCTGGTGGTAGTGCAAAGGGCTGGTACCCCTTGGACTCAAGGCAAGCTGATGGAAATGAGTGAAGATTACATTNTGTGTGTAATGTGCACACTTACATGCCTTTGTAATTATGGATGTACTTGAGCTCTCATTTATTTCTGTCTCTTTAACTTTGAGGGGGGGATGCTTGCAGCCTCATCTGGCAGTGAGAGATCTTCAGGTTATCTTGTCTTTTCCCCTCCAGTGTGGCTTTTCCTGGCTTCCTTTCCTGGGCTTGGGCATGCCAAGGCACAGCCATCAGTCAGTGTTACTCAGTCGTGCTGGTGGTAGTGCAAAGGGCTGGTACCCCTTGGACTCAAGGCAAGCTGATGGAAATGAGTGAAGATTACATTTCTGTTCTGGTAACCATCATTAATCCTTGTCCCTTTTTTTCATGCGGGTAGACCACACCTAGGAGAGCTTCCCTTCCAAGAAAGGCCTCACATAGGCCAAGCAAAATCAAACACAGAGGTGGAAGGAACAAAAGCAGCTCTGAAGGCAAGGGAACCACATGGAGAGGAACCGCCTTTCTTCTGTGTAACCCTCTGTGCATCTAAGTCACCTTACTAATGAATCACATGCCACTGTTAGTCAGTTAGTTATTTTTGTAGATAATCTGTGGATTACAGGCATTTATATATGGTCATTCCACTCACAATTATTCTTATCTGTTGAGCATACTGTATGCAAAGCTGGATTGCTCTTTCAGAGTATTGTGGCCACAAGAAGTAATGAAGCCTGTGGTCCAAAGGTGAGATAAATCCAGATCCAGGGCTCTGAGTGACAGATTAAATACACTACTGGTGCATGACACTGTTCCAGTATAAACCCATTCTCCTGGTTCAAATTAGTTAAAAAAAAAATTGCAGTGACTTAATTTTATCCCAACAGATTTTGTATTGCGTCATACTACATCACTAGTCTGCACCACGCTGGCTTTATGGCTCACAAGTTTTACTCATCCTCTGGAACTGCTTTTAAGTTGCCATGAAGAAAGGCTTAACCCCCACCTTGTATGCTCTGGTCCGTTCGATGGAAGTGTGATCAGATGCCTGCTCCTGATCTACATCAAACCTGTGTTGCTGGTCACCTGGCAGTGCATGTACGGCGACCACAACCTTGTTTGAAATTAGCATTTTTTTTTGTGAAGCATTAGCGAAGAAACAGGTTGAAGGGCTTTTTTTGGTGTATTCCTTATGTGGGTTAACTGAGTTCAGTGCAGCTTGCTGCATGCCAGGCTGTTGGGTTTTTATGTCCCGTGATGGATTCTGAAGTTTCACTGTCTCTTCTCATAAAAGCAGGTTTCTGATCGAAACTTCCCCTCGGGTGTAATGTGGGTTGTCCATTGGCCTCTGCCCCAGAGGCAGATGCATTTCAGCGGTCGCATATATAATCAAGGAAGCAACCCGGGAGTCTTTGGAGTGAAAGGTGATATCTCATCATTAAATATTGCTGTATAGTCTCCAGTGCTTTGTGGTGAATGGTTTTAAAAAGATGGTGTGTAAAGAGGCTTCCAGGATTTCTGATATTTCGCAGAGATTAGGGTTTTAATTTACATATCACATGAGAGAATGTGAGATCCAAAGGTGACATGACAGGTGTGAGGTTCAAGAAGAAGTGGGTTCCTCTTCACTTTCACTATGACACTCTCAGACTCGTTCCTCAGTTTACCCTCACTTGAAGCTGTTCAATAGATTTTTTTTTTTTTTTCTTTTTTATCTTCTGGCATTTTGGAATCTAGGGATAAATAAAAAGCAGTCTCAGCAGCCATGGTCATGGCTGGGATTAGCGTGCTGTGGGATTTGGGCAGCATCCCTTAATATCGCTCCAAGCTCTCTGCGAGTGCTCCTGTTGCTTGAGCAAACCAAGCAGGAGCACAAAGGCTGGGCAGCTGAACCTGGCTGTGTTGCATTTGTGTAATCAACGCCTGCTTGTTACTAACCTGGTTGCTCTTGCGTTGCAGGGCAAAAGCCACAGCAGGTATTATGCCCCCTTGCATTTTATAGAAAATCCCAAACAGGCGGATTTCTTCCCCCTACTATGGGCTCTCACCTCTGTTACTGTCCTCAGAAAATTTTCAGTTTAATCACTTTATATCCCTGGAATCTGAATACTTGAGTAGTTGCCTGGGGCAGGAGAAGGGAGATTATTCAGAGCCCTTAATGGGAGGCATCTAGTATGACCCAAAGGGAGGTCTTGTACTTCAGGCCTGCAGAAGTGTGTTTGAGGTGCCCAGAGGAGCTGATAAGAGATGTGTGAGCAGCCGGAGCAAGGCTGAGCACACAGGCATTTGATTATTTCTCAGTACTTATCAGAGGAAGCGTGAATCTCTCCCTAATTAAGATCTAATGCCAACTTCTGTGAAATTTGTTGTCATTCACCTGTGAATTATCCTCCTCAAATTTAACTTGACTGCAGGAAGCCTGCTAACAGTAACACTTTCCCCTGGGATCTTAGTTTGGATGGTAAAATGCCTCTGTAGTTGCTTATTGAATGGGACTTGATGCGGGTGAGCCTCAGAGGGCTGGAAGGGCAGTTTGGGTGAGCACTTGAAAGTCTAGGCAGCCCCCATCTCTCAGGCGTTTAAAATAGAGCTAGAGATCTCCTGGAAAATCCACTTCCTCCCTAGATTTCCAAATGTGCACATTGCCAGCTAAGGCAGAAAAGCTGCTGGAGGAAAAGTGTTCATCGCCTTGCCTTCAGTGCTTCTGCTCGAAGGCTGCCTGGAGAGGGGAGATGTGGAGGTTTCCAAAAGAGGTTACACTTTCAGAAACCTGAAGAGAGGTTTCCTCATTAGTCAAAGCAGGTAGCCTGCCCAAACAAGAAAAACAAGTATAATGTCCCTGCACCCAAGTCATTTAACTATTAACCCTGGAGGAGAGTAAGGAGATACCAAAAACAATGACCCAGTTAATTCTGTGTGGCAGTGGAGTGCAGGGTTATTTGTCGCTACCTGCGTGCCTGGCGATATCATCATCTTCAGGCCCTCAGCAGAACAGAAGGCCAATATTCTTATTGGGATTTTAAGGTGGATTTGGCATGAACTCACCTGACACTGGTGTAATGCAATGACTTTATGCATCTGTTGCTTGTTTCTACTGACTCGGGGGCACACAGCCAAGCAGGGATGAGTGTTTAGGTGTCGTGACCC
Organism: Rhinoptilus africanus; assembly: GCA_013400135.1. Taxonomy (NCBI): domain Eukaryota; kingdom Metazoa; phylum Chordata; class Aves; order Charadriiformes; family Glareolidae; genus Rhinoptilus; species Rhinoptilus africanus. Next base: position 11,321 of record VXBO01009186.1, read on the forward strand.
AGAGCTTGGGTCAAAGAGCCACA
>VXBO01009186.1:14074-24198 GCA_013400135.1 Rhinoptilus africanus
CCCTGCTTGTGCTGTCAGCTTGTGCTATTTATGGGAACTTTATTTGAATTTGTGTCTGCTGGGACGTGGGTGGAGGTCACCCAATGATTTCATGGAGCTCTAGGATGCTTAGGTTTTTCCATTAGCAGCCATATGTGCCAGGGTCAGAGAAGTGACCCGTGGCCACACTCCAGTGGAAATGTGAATATATAACTAATAAAAGGTGCTTGTTATTACTTTTTTTTTGAATTTTAAGCTCACACAAGGTATTTTGCAAAGGCAGAAGGAAGCCAGCGGCACAAGGGCATGTGATTTTTCTTGGTCAGCTGTGCCTTAGAGTGGTCTATGATAATGCTGTTATGGTTTAGCGATAGATAGCAAGACTATTTTTTTTTTTTTCTCCTTCATGGTTTATCGCTGTTAAGAATGGTCTGGGAAATCCCTGGCTGTGCTTAGATCTTGCTTGCAGTTGGTCGAGGGGTGGGGTTTGGCAGCGTGGCAGAGCTAATCTAGCAGGGAGCTACTGCTGAAAGAGTAGGTCTGCACGCCCAGCACCTACTCCTGGCAGTGCCTCGTCGTTTCCTTCACTGTATGCCAGAAGTGATACTCCTCTGGCCCACAAGGGAGCTGCTTGTGCTAAAGTAGCAGAAAATATCTTTGTTTCTTTCCGAGACACACTTATGCTAATTTTGTAGCCTACGCTGGCTTCTGATGGTGGGCGTGGGGGGGTGGCTATATGGGGGATTTTGGGGAAGGTGTAAGAAAGGACCTTGACATCTTTAAAAACACCCTATGTGTTTTTTTTTTGTTGTTTAACTGAATGTTTAATATTTGGCTTAGCCTTTCTCTGTCAATGAGTGACACATCTTTTGCCCCAGCTGAACATTCACAGCTTCTCCCACTGACTTTGGCTGAGGCTTTGTAAGCTACTGAGTATGAGTGCTTCCATCCCAGAGGGTTCAATGTGTGATGTTTTAAAGAAAGCACACATTTGAAAGGATGAGACCACAGTCTGCTTCAGTCAGACACAAAGCAGTGGTACCCAAGAGCATGAGGAACTCTGTAAAACATTGAGTTTAGCTTTCCTCCATCTCTCTCAATGCTCAAGTCCCTGATATGCCATGCAAGAGACCCAGGTGGATCCTCCTGCACTTCCAGCATCTCAGAAAGCATCTTGGGCTGCAGACAGCGTGTGTCTGGCCCAGTGTATAATGAAGAACTCATCCAAAGCAGAATTCCCCCCTAGAATAGCTGACAGCTGAGGGCATCTCTCTCTCCCCACCTGGGAAGTGGGGAAATGGGAGTTTGGAACTCTTCTGCTCAATCCATAGGGCAACACCATGTTTTCTGTGCTCTGATCACTGGGTTATTGTTTAACCTGAGGCAAGCAAGTTTCTGCCTCTATTTCCACCCACCCTCCCCCCTCCCCTTTAACAACCCTGTGGCAACAAGAACTTTGAAGTAATGAAGAGGTTCATCGATGAGGAGAGATAGTTACCCCTCATTTATTTCCCAAGTCTAGAGTTGAATGTGTTTGTATTTATACACCATTTTTGTTGTTTTGTTTTATTTCTTTTTTATAATATATCCATCTTCATCAATTTAGCAATACATATGGCTCTTGTTCCTTGCTTTGCAATACCAGTTCCAGCCCCCAGAATTGCTGGCCAACCTTGGTTCCCATTTTGCTTCAAGGAAGGCCCTTGAGATGCTGCAGGGGAAGCCCAAGCATGCCCCATTTCAGTCATCTCCACACTCGCTGTCAATACATGTATGTGTGCTAACTTCCTTTTTTTTCTTCTCCTTTCTTTTGACAGTGGCAGATTTGGTCTCTTCTGAGCTCCTTGCAGCCTCTGGGCAATCGGGACGTTGAATTCATCGGACAGTTACCATTCGTTCCCTGGGATCGCACCTGCCCTTGCTCTCCTCATCCCCTCCCGTGCTACCCTTCCCCCTGATAAAACTCCAGGGCATTGCAGTACTGCTATGGAGCCCAGAGAGACTTTGGGCAGCTCCCGGCAAAGGGGGGCAGAGGCAGACTTTCTGCCAGCCGCCATCACCTCCTCAAAGCCTCCACCTGCCTCCAGCTGCACGGGGGAGGTGATGTTGCCTGCAGCAGGCTCNGGAGACGGCCTGGAGGAGCAGGAATTTTCCATCAAAGAGGCTAACTTCACAGAGGGGAGTTTAAAACTAAAGATCCAGACGACCAAGAGAGCTAAGAAGCCCCCAAAGAACTTGGAGAACTATATTTGCCCTCCCGAGATCAAAATCACCATCAAGCAGTCTGGGGAGCAGAAGCTTTCCAGAGCTGGGAAAAATAGCAAAGCAGCTAAAGAGGAGGACAGATCACACTCCAAAAAGAAGGTAAGTCCTCTTCTTTCCCATATTTCCCCTTTCTCCTGAAAGAAGAGGGAGAAGGTGGGATTAAACCTGCTCAAACTGTTTGTGTCCAAGACATAACCTTTGCAAGGTTTGCATAGCCCTACTGGCCCATGGAGGAGGTAACACAGAGCGGGAATCATCCTGCACTGCTGCAGATGCTGTGGGGGTGATCTTGAACCACCCTTCAGATGAACCAATTCAGGAGGGATCAAAAGTTCAGCTGAGCTTCTTCTATTTTTGTGCGTAATTGAGATTTAAGATTAATCATTACATGAGTGATAAATGAAGGAGCCCATTTTTAAACTGCTTTGTGTCTGAGCACTAATGCTCGAGCCTCTTGGCAGTTAAAGCTTTTGACTACATTTTTAAAATACAGGTATGTGCACAGTGAACAATTGAATCCATTCCTGTATACCAGGCAAAGAGCTCCATTATTCTTGATTACAGCATTGTGCTAGCAACACTGTAGTTATGCTTCAGAAAATACTTCCATTATAAGGCTCATTTTCTTCCAGATGCGTATCATTTTCTTGAAATACCCTTCTGCAGAGAAATTTTTGGTAATCTGGGTAAAAAATGATATTTTTATTTTTACTTTTTTTTTCATTTACTCAAGGAGAGGAAGAGGGAGGGGAAAAGAAAGAAAATCCTTTCTATGTATGAACAGTTTTCAGGAGCACCCTTTTGGTTTGCTGTTGAACTGATTTTTTTTCAGGAATATCCCCTACACTTAGTCTTTAAAACAAATTTAGTTCAAGTGTTTTAAGCAGCACTGGGGAGGGGAGGGACACCTGGTGATTACTCACGTTATTTTGGGTGTAGTGGTGTTTTCTGTCCTAGGCGTTACACAAAGGAGGTTTGGTCGGGTTGAGGCTTTATCACAGTACAAATACTTCCCCTCTGCCTCCTTAGCAACACGTAGGCATCATGATGAGTTCAGACAGGAACCTAGATTTGATGAAAGACTCATCAGTATCTCCAAAACCTGGATAAATTCATCTGGGATGTAAGCGTCCACTGGTTACACCTCAGGGCATGACTTGGCTTTCCTGCTCATGCAGCTTGGATCCCTCATTGTGCAGAAGGTCCTCACTTCTCCCATACCTTGTACACTTGGTGGATGTTCAGAGAGCTTCTTGAAGCCTTGAGGAGGTTAATTGCCAATGGCTCTCTCTGGAGACAGTCTTCTCGGCAGACTGCCTCAGACCAAAATTCTGATAACTCTAAATCACTTTTTGAAGCATCAACTTTACCCATTGACCCAAGGCAGAGCCCAGGGAGATTAACATTACTCACTCTGCGAGTGCTTCTCTTAGAAGGTGAACTTGGAGGGTGGAAAAAAACCCCAACAAACCAAACCAAAAAAATCCCCAACCCAAAACCAAGGCGATTTTTTTTTTTCTTAGAATCAGACTAAGTGGCACACTCTACGTGCATGAAAAAAACATCTCTTTTTAGCACAACAGAGATTTGTCCCTATAATACAGAGAGAAGATATTTTCCCACCTGTTGAGAAGAATGGATTGTCAGCACCAAGCAATGTCTTATTTCCACTTTCCTTTCCTCCATGAATACTTGCAGTGGTCTCAGGGGTACCAGTGGTTGTATGAGACCATGCTCAGTGACAGCAAAGGTGTTGCAAGAGATCTCTCCATAGCTGTGCAGGGAGAAAAGAAGGCTTGCAAACCACTACCTATTGTGCATGGACCGTGAAGAATATGACTGCTTAGAAATCGTAACTTTCATTTCTATTTATCACCCAGTCAGATAGGTATGGCAGGCACGTTTTGTTACTTCATGTCGCCATCCAAAAAGGTTAAATAAATAAAACTAACCATGTGAAAAAAAACCCAACCCCCAAAAATAACAAAAAAAATCACCTTGCAGTGTGGTTACACTCAGGGTGAGACTTTAATTGCAGAAAGATAAGGAATCTGAAGGAAGCGGATCATGGCTCAAACATGGCTGCATCCAGCTTGCACTTGTGCTGTGAGGTCTGAGCTGGCTGTTGCTGTGTCCTTGTGCAGGCTGGAAGCGCTTTGGGGCAGCACTGGTCTATTCTGGACATTAAAACAAAACAAACTGAAAAAAAAAACCCCAAACCTCAGCCCCAGCAGGTGGATGCTCTGAGCAGATGGGGAGAGGGCTGCCGCACCGGCACATCCATTAGCATAACACCCAACGGCTGCCGCGCAGCAGCTGCTGAGCTGGGGCCGGGGCAGGGAAGTCCTCAGCAGGGATCTGGAAGACCCCAGTGCTGTGATCTCAAGGGAATTGATGCCCGGAGACCCGCCGCCTGCATCACCATGATGCATCCCTGCAGCCGAAGCGATTTCACACACGGCTGCCTCTTTGCTCATGGGTTGCAGGATCAGGCCTTGGCTGTGAACATCTCGTATCACGGGGTGATGAAAAGCGTCATGGGAGTGGGAGGTCAGAAATCAGTGGGAGGAGGGTGCCGGTGCCGGCAGTGTGATTACTTTCATGGCCGATGCGTGTATCTTACGGCAGTTACAGAGTTTTTTGGGGGAAGTTAGTTAGGAGGAAACAGAAAGTTGGAACTCGAATGGAGGTTAAGCTGTCTGGCCCACCTACGGGTTTCCCTGGGAGAGAGGAATGTGCAGGTACCTTCTGTGTGTACTTGCAGAGCTGTTGAGAGCTGCAGTAGCGGTTTTAAAAAAAAAAATAGAAGTGATTGTCACTTTTAACTGATTATGGTGGTTTTGCTATTTCAGAGTTAGTCTGTTTGATTGCCTGTTGCCTTAATCAGCAAAAACCCCAGAAAAACAGCTTCTGGCAGCAGGGAACAACACATTTAAAACAGTGGGGCAGATCTTCAACTGGCACCACTCCACTGTCCTCCGTGGATTTTTGCCAGGAGAGTTTGGCCCGATGTACGCATTTCACTTGCGCGTGGGAGCAGCATCATTATTTGAGTTTAGCACCTCACCTATGGATGCAGGGCATATATACAGGCTGCACAGACCCGTATATAAGGATGGAGAGTGAGCATAACCCAAGCTGCAAGTGCCATGCTTGTGCCTCCGGTGGGTGGGAGCAGTTGTCCTGCACCTGGATTTATCTTTTCCCCCTGAGGAGGAGCAAACTCTATCAGGACTTGAAAAATCACTTAAGTTTGTTGCATAATAATTTCAGACGCATCTCCAGTAGTCCTCAGTGCTTTGAAATACCGCTTCAACATTCTTGCTGGAGTTTCAATACACACAGCTCAGAGGGCAAGTAATGAAAACATGGAAGCAATTTAAGTAACAGCATGTGGGTACACAAAGGACTGGTAATACCAGAAATGTAAAAAGGGGTTGTGAACTGGGGATATAGCATTTATTCAGTGGCCACTTAGGGAGGAAGAAGATATGCCTGTTCCTAAGCTTTCCACTGCTCTGCTAATTAGGCAATAGGGGCTAGTGACTGATTTCTAAAGCTGTGGTCCAGGGACTGGTGGTGATTAGAAGGGGGGTCTGCAGAGAGCCACGCTGCTCGTGTGCCGAGGCCTGTTCTTTTTATTTTTTTTTGCCTTTGATTCCAGCTGCTACAGTATATTAAAAGACGTAAACATACACTAAATACTTTCCTCATGTTGCTTTTCCGTGTGAGCAATCGCCCCGGGGTTGTTATGCGATCACGAATGGGAGGGGAGGGAAGCCAAGAGAGGATCTTGCTGGGTGCGGTGGCTGATGCCCTGCAGCGGGGAGGGAGGCAGGGGGTGGGAGAGCATCAGCGTTGGGAACCTCTTCTCCGACGGCTTGAATGCTTGGCTGCAACCAAGCAGCTTTGGTGGTTTCTTTTAAGTCACGACCATGACAAGATTCACATCAGCTTCCTCCTCTTGAAAATAAGAGCGAAGGCAGTTTCCTAAACTCTCAGGGCTGCTCGGAAGCTGAAGCGTAGCTGGGGCTCTTCGTGCGGCCGCTTGTGCCGCAATTGGAAAGTGCACAAACATTCTGCAAGCATTTGCTCTTATTTCAACCCTTTTGGCCCCTGGGGATGGAGTGGGCTGAACCCTTGCCACTTCTAGACCCGCAAATGGCTCCGTTTCATTTAGTCTGATTGGAGAAGGAGGGAAGTAAAAAAGCCAGGATCCCAAAGGATGTCCTGCTGGCGTGTTGGCAAGGCCTGCAGCCGCTGCTCTCCCACCTGCAGCAGGGTTGCTCCCCTCCAGAGCACCCAGTCTTCAGCATCACCGAAGGCGCCTTTACCTTCAGATAAGGGACCATGCTCTCGCTCTGGAAGGGCACTGAAAGCGTGGCACCAAATGCAATGAAGCGATCCATCAGCTTTCCCTGCCTGTCATGTAACATTTAACAAGCTCCAGATGAGCAGTGTATTCCTGGTTTTGTTTTATTTCCCTTTTTCCCCCCTCCCTACATTTGCTGTTCTGTCTATTTTCTTGTGTCTGCAAACAATTTTCCACCCCCTTCTTTCTTCAGGCATAACCTTACAAAGTTTCTTTGGAGCTTCCTTCATATGCATAATGTCCTGCTTCAGGGGACATAAACTCTTTTTTTTTTTTTAATTACTGCACTGTTTTTTTTTGAGAACTTGAGGTGGGTGAACGTATTTTACTGCTGAAAGATAAATGGCAGCAAGTCAGTTGGAAGTAAAGCTTCCTTGTGTGCAGTCAGAGGAAACTCTATCCTTGGATTTTTTTGCAACCTTTTTTTTCCCTCTTTGAGTTCCTGTAGGTATTCGCCTTTTCTCTGCAGGAAGTGGGTCTAGCATTTTTTCCCTTGAAATTCAATTCATTGTCTTCCTTTCCTCTGCCCCCCACACACAACTTTCTCCTGCGGTTCACCTTTCCTTGAGGACTCTCTCTTTCACATGCATTCCCCTTTCCACCCCTCCTTCTTCCAGAAGATCTTTCGCCGCCTTTGCATCGCTGACTGCACATTGCACTTTCCCTCCAGGTTCTCATGTACATCCGCAGCTCTTGTCGGATTACCCTTGTGCCGGACTCCTCTCCCCAGTGATTTGTGTGCATGATCATCCAATTGCTCATAGTACATACTTATTCCTCTTTGCTAAGGGCATCCCCATGATAGATGTCCTCTGAGTCAGCTCTTCCTGATGTGGTCCTAAACGTGACTCAGTGAGCTGACGTAAGCCCTTGCTCCCTGTGCCGCTTGGAGGAGAAGGCACTTGAACATTTCTGATGGTACCTGCTTGAAGTGTCAGGCTTTGATTTACAGCTTCTTTTTTCTTTCTTTTTTTTTTTTTTTCCCCCCCAAAGGATGAAGCCTCCATAGCCCCTTCAGCCTGGACCTGTTTCTGCTTGGGTTTAGTCCCCACTCTTGCTAAACAAAGCCTTGAGGCTCCTCTGAATGATGCTGGTGGCAGGTACCTGAGGCTCAAGCCATCAGTGTAGAGCTCAGCCTCTGCCCAGGTTAGCAAATAGTGGTAGAACCCCAGAAGTGCCAGCACAGTAGGAAAGTCTTCTAGTTGCATATAAGGTGAAACTGGCTGTTAACCAGCTGAGACACCAATTCAGAGATGCTCTAACAGGCATGAAGTTCCTGGCATTTTTACATTCCTTCTACAAAAACTTAAGGGTGCACAGCTCCACAAACTCAGGTCTTTGATATTCATCCCAGGAGTTTATTTTTTTTGGCTAGCTTTTCTTTCTTGTTGAAGGCAAAAATGAAACAGCTGCAGTTTGGTGCCTTCCCACCACAACTACCTCAAGCTCCCCCCAGAAAGAGAACAGGAGTAAATTTCGTTGTAAAAAAATTCAGAGCTTAAGAAACCAGTTTTGCTACGAGCTGAGAATAACTCAGAACCAGGTTCATCTTGGTCCTTGATGGCATCTGAGGTGCCCAGACAGTGAGCTGAGTCCTCTTGGGTCCCCACATAGTCATCTGGAGGAGGCTGATCCCTGGGAAGAGCAGGGAGGTCTGGAGCCTGGCTCTTACTCTTCCTTCTCCTTCTCCAAAGCCTGCTGGAGCAGTGTCCGCCTGGCATAATGTCATGGATATCTTGTGACAGCTATAAGGCAGAGTTTCTTTTCCAGTTCGGTGCTCTGCCTGAGCCAGATGATGTTCATCCCTCACTGCCTCTCTGCTCTGAAAGAATTGTGACTTTTTTTTTTTCATGTAGTCAAGTATTTCTTAAAGAAGCAAATGTCAGGCAGTGAAGGGATGGGCTGGGAAAATCTAAGCAAGCTTTTACTGTTTAACACAGAGTGCCAAATGAGGAAGACTTGCTGTATTTGATTAGTTGCCATATGACCAGGGCTTGTGGAGGCCGTCCGTGTCGAGGACAGGTTTTGTTTTGCAGCAGTCACTCCCATGGCTGAGTTTCGATGTCACATTCAATGTGACATTTCCTTGTTTCCTTGTGCTGCACCTCTCTTTCCAAATTGTGATGAAACGTCCCCAGTGCTGGTTTTGGGGTTGAGGACATGCTGCAGGGAAAAAACTGGGACTAGTGCAGGGAAGCTCAGGTCCAGCTGGAGGTCCTGCAGTCCCCAGCACTGAACCGCGGGAGGGGATGGGTGCTGCTTCCAGCAGCCTCATAAAAGCTTGGCCAAGTCAGTGCATGCTGGTTGCATTTCGAAAGCACTGTGGCCTCCAGGCTAACAGAGATGTGCCGGAGACATGACATGCTGACACGTGCACCCAGAACTGCCAAACTCTATACTGGTTGTGTCTTCATTTGCAGAGGTTTTGGGATGCACAGGGATGTCACTCCTTCATATACATGCTCATGTTCCTCCAGCATCAACCGTTGCATGCAGCGCTCCCTCTCCCCTCCTTCCAGGCATGCCTGACCACAGATACCTTCTGATTTACCTCCAGCTGCTTAATCTTCAATCCCTTTTTCACATGCACACCTAGCTAACCCCCTCAGGTCAGGTCTTCACATGCTTCATTCTCAGGCGGGCTTCTCACTGCCCACATTCTCTTGCATAGTCTGTGGGACTGTGTGAGGGACTCATCTTGAGTTTATTTGAATGGAAAGAGGAGCTGGTGCCCTCAGCTTGTCTTTTTTTTTTTTTTCTTTTTCTGAGAGCACTGAAACTTGTGAAAGTTGGTTTCTGACCACATTTCTCTTATGTGGCTTCTCTGGTGTCTAGTGATGAGTGAACTCTCTGGCCAAGCCCCCTTTAGGAACCCTTCAGGGGTCTCTTCCTTATGGACAGCAAACAATTTGAAGAATTTTTTTTTTTTAATATCATGTCTCAACGATTTCTATTCCTGCATCAAATTTGATCAAAATGGGTCAAAGTATTCCAAAAACATTGAGGAGAAGATCATGCAGGCACGCAAGGAGTTTGTGTTGGCATTCACATACACACAAACACAGTGTGATCACGTTAGCCTCGTTTCCTTAGGAAACCAGTCTAAAAATATCCAGAGTAAACATGCATTGTTTTGGTTTTTAATGCTATGACTATTCCAACTCTTGAACCTTAAAATGATTCCATTTGATACGTGACCCTCAAGGACAAGTCCAGTTAGCTGTGTTTTCGTAAGAGCGTTATTTTCCATTTCTTGCCATGACCTCTAACGTGAATTAGACCAGTGGCTGTTGGCCCTTTCATTTCAGGACATGAAGTGCTATTTCTACATCGTGACTATATTTGGACTCCAGGCTGCAGGCGGTTGCTATCAGGAGAGGGATTCTCAAGCCATTGTGCATGTACCAGTGGCAGGACACTGCTTCCAAGTGGGATGGTCAGCCTGGAAAGCACTCTACTTCTCAGGGTGTTATCAAGCAAAACAACTTGTTGTTATCTTCTTTTTTTT
>VXBO01009188.1:7828-42627 GCA_013400135.1 Rhinoptilus africanus
CTCCGTCTCTGCAAAACTATTGTTAACTTCTACAAGCAATCTGTTCTTCTTAATTTTTTTGTACTATTATTTTATTGAAATTTTGAGGCAATTTCATTAGCAAAACATTTTAAAATATAACAGTTAATTTCATCTTAAGGTCTGTGAAAAAGATAACTTTGGCATTTAAGTAAGCATTGCCTAGGAAGTAAGAATTGTACTGCAGATCCAGAAGGGACCTAGTATACTGTGGATTTCCCTTCACATCAGGGGACTCAAGAAGGAATACTGCCTCAATGAAACCAAATTCTGTCCAATGCTCCTGTGCAGCCTACAGGGACACACAACTTAGGACAGATTAATGCTACTAGCACACAATCAACCTGGCAGAATCAACAAATATACATAAGACCAACACCATAGATACTTTAGTGTCCATAAACCAGAGAGACCCCTTTATTTGTGGTGCATTTCCACGTGCATACGAAAGACTCACTAGCACAAAGATACCTACTCTTTAGCTATCTACCATTTCTCATCCCACAAAGGCTATGTCCCTTCACGAGTTTTGATAAATGTCTATGGGATATGTTCCCAAATACATAATTTAATTTTCTTTTTTCCTTTGTTTTTCCTGAGGATTAAACTGCAAGTTTCACAACATCCTCTGTCATGGGCTCGTGTGATTTTACAACTCGTCTCCAAACACTCTTTTTTCCAATATGTATTTTAAAAATAATCGTACTTTTGAATTAATTTTATTCTGTTTTTCATTATATAGAGCATCTGAGAACTCATCTGTAGAACCAAAATATTCCACATCATTTAATATCCAGAAGTACCTGTCAAAAGTAATTCTTATCCAGATGTGCTTATCTGGGCAGTCAAGGCTTTGGTGAGTGGGAGGAGAAAATAGCTCATTTTATTGTCTAATTTTTACATCAATAATCACACTTCACAAATACTATCCCTCCTCTTTATATCTTCTGTCTTTGTAGTTTCATACTCTGTGTTTGCTTCAAGAGGCATCTAGTTTTCTCTTTCCTTCTGAATGACCATATTCTTGAGAATCCAAGGTGTCAAAATTTGCATGGACAATGGGAGTCATTAAAGAGTTACCTGCTCTGTGAAAGTTTAGCATTACAGTGGTGACCTTCACTCATTAACTTACTTGTGTGAAATCAATTAAATATCCTTCTCCAGGCTCATGTGGCCAACAGCTCCAAAAAATGACCTTGCTGTTTGAAAAGTACAGATCCATAATTCAATGCTCTTTGCAACCATAGTTCCTGACCCAAATGTGTGAACTATTGACAGTAGTAGGAGCACTGTATTGCTTTTGAGTGATTGCAAAAACTTCCTGAATCACAAATGGACTAGGTGTTTATTTAGCTACCGTAGAAGTATGTTTAAGTACATTTACAAATCCATGATTAAGAGTTTTATTTTTTTAAAAAAAAAAAAAAGAAGAAAAGTTCAGTATCAGGTTAGAATCTATTAAATGGGAATGACTTCTGTACAGGTGCTTACTGAAACTAGAAGCTGTTCAAGACACTGCATTAGGAGTTGCTCCAATAGATGATACCATTGGAGGTGACACAAAGAATACAATGATGAAAAAGTCCTTCCACCTACTTGTGGTAGTGCTCCTTGGAAAGAGAAAAAAAAAAAAAAAAGAAAGAAAAGCTGGTAGACTGAATGGCATTTGTCAATCAAATCACTTGCATTTTTCCTGACTTTCATCATGGTACAACTCATGGTACATCCTTCCTCAGCAAGGGATGCTTACCTAAGCAGACTGACTTAAGTAGGATTTAAGCATGTGCTTAATGATGGATAGAGAGCTATAAACCTTTTGTGAACACTAGTAGATTTAAGCGTGAAAGAATATTTTGTTTTCCAAATTGAGTCCACAAATTTGCTGAATATATTCAAAATGTAGAGCCCAAAATGCAGCACGGTCCCTTTTGAATCTGCAGCCGAGCAAGGATGGTATCTGGATCTTCACCACCACCACCAAGGCAAAGTTTTACCAGAAGTGATAAATCCATAAATATACTATGTGAATAAGTTATTCTGAACAAAAAATTTAAGCAAATGAGCATTATTCAATTGCTCTTCATGACAAACATTTAAAAAGAATATGCTGTATTTACATTTTTGGCACTGGTTCAAACATACATATATACCACTGTATAATGAAATAAGGATCCTCTCACCCATTACCTCTTACAGATTAGTCTATGATGCATAGACACAAAAGCTGATATTGTTATAAAAAACAATTACTATGTCAGGAAACTGATTTTCTTGAGAAAAATTGAACTGTTTTCTCTTTCCTGTGGAAAATGTTAAGAGTTAAATAAACCTGATGTACTAAGGTGAGCAACTTGACAAGAGAAGAATAGGAGGGGGAGAAAAAGGCAAACTATGACTATCCCACTCCTCCACTTTCGATCATCCCTCTGATTGCTGATTAGAAAACTATCTTTACAAAAGGAGAATGGAAAACTACTCTATGGTCTCAAAACTAGGACCTTTTATTGTGTAAACTGTTGTATAGTATGACTATATATTTCAGTAAAAATTAACTTTATGCCATGTTACCATCACATTGTTGTTGACTAAGCAAAACTAAGAACAGAGCATGGATTAAACAAGGGTCTTGAAGCATTTGGCTAATAAAAACATTAGCTTCTCTCAGGCTACTAATTCCTACTGTGAAAGTGGTCAGTACAACGGCATTAGAAAAACAGTGATATTCCTCAGTCTCCTAATTTGTCTCCCCAGTATAAAATTAAGGAAAATTGTGCACCACTTTTGAAGGACCTTATTTGGCAAGCATAAAAGCATGGTCTGTGAAAAAAGGGTGGGTTGGAACATAAGGTGAAAGTATTTGAAATGGAAAAAAACCCCACTTGTGGATAATTTTGTTTTCATCTTCAGGGTCAGATTCTCCTGTACAGAAGTGAATGGGTTGTTCTGAAGGAAAAGTCTGAGCATATAAATAATCTCTTGGCTGAGAATAGATTCTACATGTCGAAAAAGTGTCTCCTTTCTATTGTCTATGACTTGTGGTATCACATTGTTTATTATCTGCCTACTTGTGGATCAAATAAAAAAGGCCACTTGCATTAGTCAAGAGGTCTGTAATGTTCTCACGAGTGAAAAATGATCTGAAATTATATACGTGGTTTTTTATAAAACTACCTCTTAATAGGCACGAACACACAGTGAAACCAGAATATCATTTAGGTATTCCTGCTTTATATGCTATGCAGAGTTTCAATGTGCTGCTGTGCCAAATGAGTTGGAAATTCTTATTATAATTCTTGGAATTACAATAAAACACACACCTTCATGAGTGTGTGGTGCAAAGCCTATTTGGCCTGCATTTTTTTTAAATGTGATACATAATTTTAACTCATCTTCCAAGTAATGCAGCTGTTCCAGCTACACAAAGATCATTCTCTTGGAAACAGTTTATTTAAGCCATACTGTCATTGGATTATTTTTCATGATCTCTTACAAATAATCCACTCACTTCTCTCAGCCCTAGAATTTACTGAGTTCATGAGACATCAGACTAAACAGGGTGGTGAGGTAGCTGGCCTGGTGACGGAGACTTCATATCTTTAGATTTCCAGCTTTCCACCAAATTTTCCACATGACCTCAGCAAATATGAGATTCTCACATTTCTTCCCTGCTGTAAGATGCAGATGTTAACACTTCCTTTTTTTTACTTACTCTCCTTAAACTGAGCAACAATGGGTGTGCACTGCCTGTTGTGGGACAAGGTGTGGGGCTATGGTCCCTTCTGCTCTCCCACACAAACAAGAGCTGCTTGAAGGCCTCTGTAGCAACCCAGAATAGAATGATAGCATGCACCCTGCCTGACACATCTCTGGTTTATGACTGGTCTTTCTGTCTTTTATTTCTGTTGACTGATGGAAAGGTACATTACTAACCCTGCTTTGCTGGGAGGCCTGCATTATTCGCATCAACCGAAGTATTAATCTTTTCTCTGTATAAATAGAAACAATACAGCTATATTGCCTGTACCCCAGAAGCATTCTTCGAGCAGAATTTGGAGATTTAGATTAAAGGAAAAAGATGTCATATTAAAAAGCAAGCCTACAGCTAAAAGCCTTCTCCTATGGCATGGGACTTTCTGAGACACAAAGTTCAGTGACAACAGAATACAGTACTACAACATTTGCAGTTTCTTTAGGGGGTTACAGTGCATAATGTAAACAGGTCATCCAAAGACAGCTTTGCTAACAGGAATTCTTTATTATTACTATTATTATTGTTATTACTGGGAATCTGTAATGATTGCTTTGCTACTGTGTATCTCCTGCTCTGACTTCCAGGTACGAAAATGACAAAATACTTCAACCGATGAAAGGCTGTCCTTAGGGTATTTCCAGCTCAGTAAGAAGTAGGAAGTACAAGACATCTCACAAGAAAGCCTATCTTTTAGCAATTTATAGCTGTACTGTGCACGGTCTGAATCTTTTGAGGAGGATCTTTGGGCACTCTCCTTTTGTCCATTCTGAGTATACCTCCTTCATCACCCTCTTTCTTTCATCTTTTTTTTTTTTTTTCTTCTTTTTTTTCTTTAAACAAGGGTAGCTGCAGGCTGCTCCTCTTGTTTCACTGGGCCTGTAGACTTCAGTATTAGGTCAGGTCTGTGAACTCTGCTGCTATGTTAAAAAACTTGAGACAAATCTTGTTTCCCTTGTGGTCCATGAGAATTTTGACTTTGACTTCAACAGGGCAGGACCATACAGAGATGTTTTGTGCAAATATCCAGGAAAGGAAGGCTTTCTTTTCCTTCTCATTTAAATCTTTCCTAAAAGACACTGAAGAGATTGTAATTTCTGGTCCTTGGATATGTAACTTCTTTGAAATAATACAATTACATAACTACAGTGTAGACTCCCTCACATGTGTTTATCAATCCGCTACACAGAAGTGGGTGAAGATCATTAGCTATACTTAACAAATATTAAAACTAAAGGACAGAGGCATTTACTCAAGGTCATCATAGTGACTGCTAACAGAAAAAGGAGCTATGCTCAGACTTTCTTACTTCAAGGCCAGCATCTTACCCTCAGGAGCCAGACTAACAGCCTGAGAGGGATGTATTTACTGCGGGTTTTTATACTATGATAATTTAGTTCCTGAAAAACTAATCGGTGTCTTGTCCTATGAAACAGGAGCAACTCTACTAGTTCTGTGTCTAATTCTCATGAACCATGGTGGGGTTTTCGGGATAGAACCTCATCCTGCAGTAATCAAGGCCTATACTTATCTAAATCTCACCCAATTATTGACCACAGTTGAACTCAAAAGGTAATAATATATCAGATGTAATTAATGTAGGGTCACCTTTAATAGCACTCAGTCTGAAGTTTCACCATGGCTTAGAAATGGGTCAATGCATCAATTAAATTGAGGTGCCTAAACACCGTAGGAAAAAAAAAATGCTGCTGTGATACATCCTGTGTCTAATGGAAACCCTTAATCTTGAAAATTGCGGAGTTGTTTCAGTAAGAGACCCCCAAAAGTTTCATGTGAATTCATTAAAATCAGACATATTACAGGTGCTAGACCTGACTATGCATTAGCTGACACCGGGACTGGAAGTTAAATTGTCTTTTCACTATGGTTCTGCAACCAGATTAATAAGCACTAATGGGAAACTGGCATTGCATCTTTCTGATAGCAATGAGCAATATGTTTCTGCACAGAGTTGCCTTGTACCACATCAGCTCTGCACTTATCTCTCCTTTACCTTTCACTATGTATTGAAAAAAATATCTGTTGAGGATGCTGCAGCTTTTGGTTTTCTATTCCAATGCTGAGGAGCAACAGAAGATTTAATTGTTTAAATACACATAAGGATTTGAAGGAGTTCTGTTCCTTTTACGGCTTCTGTCCCATTCCAGAAAGGCTTCTGAAAAAAAAAGGGCAAGAAAATTACTTCTGGTTTATTTTTATATTGAGTTTATATCCAATGAATTATACCAGTAAGTTTTTCATTGGTTTCTGTGAATTTTGTAGCACAAAAGAGTTAATGAATTTGGAAGCATAAGATAAGTATTGACAGAAGTACAGAAGAGTAAGAGGCAGCATGACTATGATGTTAAAAACAATAATTTACAGTATTGATTGACTGTTGCCCTGACTCATCACTGCTATGCTAGCTGCATACAGTATATTGCTGCCAATATCAGACTACCCTATATTCCTGTGAGTATCTAGCATTAATGCAACAGTATACTGAGACATTAGAAAAAGAAAAGTAAGCACACATATATTATGAATACAGATATAGATTTGACAGAGAGAGTGAGCTAATGGGTCATATTTTGCCATTGGCTATTCACCTATAACAACCACAAAGAGCAAAGAAGCTGCATAGCTGAGATCACTCAATCTCATAACAATCACAGTTTAGCTTGTTTATCTGTACATAACATTTTATATTGCTATTATAATTTCAACCTTCACATTTCCACCCTAAACAAATAAGTCAGTCTGACTGACAAAGTTAATTTCTTAAATCCTCATTTGGGCTTGCAAATGTGGATGCCATTTTTCGTAACTTTGAAGCAAATGCAGTCCCCATTCATTTTAATAAGACATCAGGATGCTTACTGAAAAAAAGTTGTGACGAAAGACAGCCTGGGAAGAAATACTGCTATCTACATGTTCTTAGATGCAGTTGTACAATTCCTTAAAAAATTCTGAGGTCTCCTTGGTTTGCCCAGTTGGATGACAACTTCCTGTCCTTGAAATCATAAGCCACTGTGTACCCCCTATGGTGGGCAGACCCTGATGCAACATCATAGAACCATAGAATCATAGNCCAAAGGGTATGAGAGACTGGGTATAACACAATACAGTGTAGGCTACTTTACAATGCTGCAGATTTCCTCTGCCTTTGGAGAAACCAGAAAGAAACAATATGTCAGGTACGAGTAATTTCCCTGTATTTCAGAGACAGATGGAGAAAAACTGAAGGAGCATCTAGGAGAGACTAAGATACTAAAATTCCTGTAGTCCAGCTAATAACCCTATAGTTACACTTATTTAGTCTCCAAATTCTGTTTGAGTAAGATTAGTAAAAAGATTGCAACCAAAAATCTTAATGGTTGATTGAGCTTCCAGTTTCACTTGGTAAAAGTCAGGTGTGGTATGAAGCTGGTTTAAGAACTCTGTAATGAACAAAGATCAGATTTTCCATGCTGATTAAGAATGATTAAGAAAACATTTCTGATACCGTGGACCTCCAAAGTCTTAAAAAAGTACCTCCAGACCTTTGAGGGCACAAATTGTTTTACACAGTCATGATACCTGCCTTCCCTTTTCAGAAATACCTGGAGGGTGGGGATGGGAAAAAGACAAAACTGTACAAGTTTCTTGTGTAGATTTTTACAGCTTTCCTTCAATAGAGAAGTTAAACCAACTTAATTACATTAACAAGTACATACCACTACTATATTAACTATGTTATGTGCATTTTTGCATTTCAAGGGAAATAATCTAGTCTGGTGTGGTATCATCCGCGTCTACATAATATACCATCATGTCTTCTCTGAGCCCTCAACAGAATAATTCTGGGGCTCCCCTGGTGCCTGGCTGAGGTTGAATCACCAACAAAAGGAAGCTGTTTAACATCCAAGAATAACTAGTAAGGACAGACATGTACCATAAGCTGATGAGCAAAGGAGAAGGAAATACTGAAATTATTAAGTAATTTTTCAGTTTTAAAATCTCGATTCTTCGGCTATTTTTGCTTTATTTAGTGGGCAGGAACTCTGCTTCTGCCTCTGACCACAAAATTTAAGATTTTTCAATCTTACTTCCAGTGAAGGAATTGCACACAGCAGTCAAATATTCATAGGTGTAGTGGCAAAAAGTGTCAAAAGCAAACACACATTTCTGTGGACAACTTTGTGTACCTCTAAATACAAGCAGTCATTATTTTTGTACACAGAGGTGGCAGGTTGGAGTATTATGATATATACACTATACTGTAATGGCAACATTGTTGCTGTATTTTGGGGGTTTTTTGGGGGGTTTTTAAAATAATAATTAAACCCTTAAAGTAGTTGAGAGAAATTAGGGAACAGAATGGAGGGTGCCAGCACCAGGTTATATTGGTAAGGAAACAAACATTAGACCATGTAAATTTAAAAAAAAAAAAAGATCCCGAATTCAGAAGTGTGTGTATGCTTCATTTGGACTGTGCAATGAAACCACCCCAGAAGTTTTTGCTGATGACTTAATACCACGCTGAATCTAGATCTTCAGAAGTGAACAGAGTTCTGATATCTGCCTCTTGTATTATCTCCTTCTCAGCCCCTTATGTCTGAGGATGAATATTTTCAAGCTCTGTATCATTCTCACAATGTGAAGAGCTTTGGGAAACAGCTTTTCAAGTAACATTTCAACAAACAGAGCTCTAATGATTTCATTAACATAATGGCTGTTCACAGATTTAACTGTAACTGAGCCAATGCATTGCCATTTTACTGATGTTTAACAAAGTTCATTAACCCTAAGTGTATTTATTTATCACTGCAGCACTCAAATTTTAATGTGAGAAATGCACAGGACACACATTTACTTGCAAATTTGGCAATTTTCATATGTAAACATTTTCAGAAGGCTTTAATATATTTCTATTTTTAGAAAAAATGTCTTTGTTTTAGAAAAAGAATTAAACAGTACTGCACACAGGTCTTTGAAAACATTTTTTATAATAACATGAATATCTAATGAAGGCGGGGAAGATAGTCAGTAAAATTATGTCTATTTTCTGTATCAATCTGTAGAGTGAATAGCTAAGAATTATGATGACTTCTATTTTATTAATAAGCAGATTTTAGTCATCCATTCATTCACTCATTCATTCATATAGTCTAGTTGGAGGCCTGTAACCAGTGGTGTCCCCCAGGGGTCAATACTTGGTCCAATTTTGTTCAATATATTCATTAATGACCTGGATGAGGGGACAGAGTGTATCCTCAGCAAATTCGCTGATGATACCAAACTGGGAGAGGTGGCTGACACTCCAGAGGGCCGTGCTGCCATCCAGCATGACCTGGACAGGCTGGAGAGCTGGGCAGAGGAGAACCTAATNCGAGGAAAAACTTCTCTACAGTGAGGGTGCTAGAGCACTGGAACAGGCTGCCCAGGGAGGGTGTGGAGTCCCCTTCTCTGGAGACTTTCAAGACCCGCCTGGATGCAGTCCTGAGTAATGTGCTCTAGACAATCCTGCTTTAGCAGGGGAGCTGGACTAGGTGATCTCTAGAGGTCCCTTCCAACTCTGAAGATTCCATGATTCCGTGATTCTGTGATTTTATTAATATTAATATTGGTGATTAAATAGAAAAAAATCTTACCAAAAAATATGCATCAAGTTGTGTAAAAGGGCATAGTCACTTTATGGCTCAATATGGATTTTTATTTGGGTAAAAAATATATCAAGTGTGGTAGAGAAAGTCTTCTAATGTTGCTGCGGTGGTTCTAACTAGAAAGTAGATAAGAACTTCAGTTGAAGGATTTAAATTGCTTAAGAGGCACTTGGCATTGTAATTGCTTACATAGGTGGCTGGCAGAAGCATCACCCGTATTCTCTGTTCCTTTTCTCCCCCTACCATAGGAATAACACTTCCAGATTTTTCTAGTTTATAGTAATTATTCCTCCACAAATACTCCTTCAAGAGCTTTAGAAAGCCCTAGAAACAAGCTTAACACACTCAATAGGGTTAAATAACATAAAGGTATCCCTGATAACACAATTCCAAGCTTGATGTTGCTTTCTTTCTGTAAAGTCAAAATACACTATTTGACTTTTGATTTACTATAGCATAAAGACTAATCTTCACAATTTTAAGATTTTTAATGGTTTTCTAGAGCCTTCTCTCTATTGTCTCCTTCAAGGAGACAATATTCTTTTTTCTAGGTGGGAATAAATCAAATTATTAAGAGAAAAAGAAAACACAAAACAGGTGTTTCAGACCAAAGAAATGTTGGGACCCATTCTCTGGATTTTATCCTTTTCAAAGGGATCTATGGACCCGTTGACAGCTGTCAGCATCCTACAGCGGCTGCTGTGTGTCAGTCTTCTTCAGCTGCTGGCTACAATGCACCAACTCTTGCTGTGCAATATCCCCACTGAGAAAGTCAGGAACATGCTAAAAGGGACTTCTGTTAGTGCGCACTGCAGCAGTTTAATAGCTCTTGTCATCCTCTCACTGCATCATCTCTTCATCCATAAACATCCTCTCTCACTTCTTTCCTTCTGCAGTCATTTGGGACTTCTAATTTCACTAAATCCTGCTGATACTGTTGGTCAGCAGTTAATAGGAGAAGAAAACAAGCTCATTTTCCCCTTCCTACATGATTCCTTTCTGAAATTCACTTTATAAGTATCTACATAAGCTTGTCACAGTAAGGTTTTATTTTTCTCTTTAGAGCTTGGAATCAGATGGTTTTCATTCATACATGGGGTAGACCCATGTTTAAACAAGCTAAAGCACTCTTCTAAATCTCAGCTGGTTTCAACATTACTTTGTCAATTTGTCCCCTGCATTTCCCGCATCGTTTCATCACACCTTCACAGGTAAGAAGTTCCTTCATGTTCAAGCTATTGGCAATAGTCATGTGGTCTCGGTTGCAGGGTGGCATGGATGAATGGAGCTAATATTGTGCAATCTGTGCAGCGAGAAGCTCAGCAACTAGAGAACAAAATAGAAATCGTCAGCTTTTTGTAGTGTAACGTCTCATTGCAACCTACTCAATATTTATACAGTAGGCAAATCCATTTCTGGAAATCCCAGATAGAAGTTCGATATCCTCATTATTCTAGATGTCACCAGTCCAAGTGATCCAAATAGCCAAATGTTGTCCTGCTGCTAACACTCTTGGTCGTCCTGCTAATGCTATCATGGGCATTGCCTGGAGAAACTTGCAACTTTGTAGCCCAGCAATACAGTACTGCTCTGGCCACTGACACTGAAAAATGTCAGGGCTAAAGCCCATCAGGCGCGCTTTGTCCAAACATTTTTTTTTGCCTGTCTGGAACTTTGTTTTGACATATTTAACAACAACAGCAATTTCTCCAATTATGAGGTGGCTATGCTTAATTTTATTTCTCGTCTTTTTTATGGTGTAAACATAATTTATATCTACATAGTAGTAACAAAGGGCTATTCTGTGTAAACTGGAATATTCCAAACGGCAGTATGATGATGCAATATAGAGAAACACAGACCTGGTATGACAGCAGAGCCCTAAAAGGGAGGAAAGGGATGCAGTGTAGGGACCTCAGGCATGGGATGGTAAAAGACAGGATGACATTGAAGACTCCAGAGCTAGAAACAACTCACCAAAGGGCATATAAAGAAATGCGACCAGAGGAGCTGGGTAAGGCCAATTTAAGGATAACAAAGAGATCTACAAAAAAGTATTAAACATGTCTAAAACACGGTATATATAGGAAACTTGCATGTGACGTGGAATTGCAAATGAAGGAAGAAAAACCAGGGTGTAAAGTGTGTTAGAAAATATATCCATTTAGTCCCAAATAGACTGTCGAGTGAGGAAAAAGTTGTCATTGTGATAATTTTCACACTTTCTGGTAAAAAAAGAGGAAGAAACCCCATCTACAACATCACTGTCATTTGATTAAGCTTTCAAGATTTCAATTACACTAACAATAAACTCCTAGCTTTGCATGTAAAGTGTGTTCCTCTTCTGTCAATACAGTATTTTGAGTATAACAGGCTATCTGAATAATGTAGGAATATAAACCAGAGATCTATATCTGAACTATTTACCTTAAGCTTCCTTTACAGTCAATAAAAATCAGTCAGTGATCAATAGAGTCAAAGATGTAATCCATCTTAAAGTAAATATTTAAATTGTATCCTCTGTTTCAAGTGATTATAAAGGGATCTTCAATTTGTTGCTTTAACAGCACATCTACACAGAGGATTTCTGAAGTTAAGTAGAAGTTTCACTGTGTTTATTACATTAAAGTTAGTATCACTTTTGGTTTTGTATGGTTTCAAAAACTCACATTTCAGTGTACATTCAGCTCAACAAAATGTACAGCTAAAGAGTATAGTTTTGAACTAGCAAGTACCGTGTTGCAGGGATTCAAGTAATCACACTGCTTCAGTATTTGGATCAGTGGGAATGATTCCATTCAGTGTAACACCAGAAAAACTAACGCTGTGAACCTCTACCTGTAATATACACCATCACAGACTTTCAAGATCATGCACATACATAAGTAAATCTGTCAAGGTTACTGCTTACATGTTCATTACACCCTCTTCTCTCTAACTTTCCTGCATAACTTAATCTTTACAAGACTATGTCTCATAAAGCAGTACAGATTAAATCGTCAGATGTTGTAACCACAGTGGGACTGTTAACTGTAATGCTGTGTGAGTATTTACTAGGGAAAGAACTACTCTAGTGTTCTCACGTTATCTTCTCCCTCTTCCAGACTCCTTGGCAGCAGAGCTAAGAAGATGTCTTCTGATTCCTTCATTCACAAAACACAAACAAAAATAACCATTCAATTGAGTGTGACACTGTTCATCTGACACCTTTTTACTTCAGTACAGGAGGCTTCCAAATCCCAAAGATAAATAAGAAACAGCAATCATAAAGTTAAAAATACCTGTGGAAGATACCAAATATTTGCAAAAGTATAATTAATAATTTTGTTCTGCTCTACCGTCAAGAAATAAATTAATCTGAATCCTGTATATACTAAAGTGATCAGCATCCTTTACAAAAAAGTCCAGCAAGAAAACACTGCAATTACTAAGTGGGGGCACAGCAGTGATTTATAATGAACTATGAAATAAAATACTTTATATATATGAACACAAAACATTTCGCATACTTACAGAGATTTGATCTTTAAATTTCAATTTGCTGTTTCTGAACAAGTGGCTCAGGCATTTGAAAGAGTTGTTTCAAATGTTGCTTGTTTTCATTAACTAGTGAAAACTAATACAGAAATAGTGGTGAGAAGTGTATTTATTTTACCATTTTGATTAAATTTCAAAACCATTTACAAGTTGGAAATACCTAGCTTCATATGTATTTTATTATCAAGTTGCTGCACCAAGTTACAGAGGTTGCTTTAATTTTTACTAGTTTATTACATTCAAAATCTTCTTATGGTCAAAAAGAACATACTCAATGATTATACTGTAATTAAACACTAACAGACTAACCAGACAATTGTTACTGGTCCACTTACAGTGATCTAATACTTACAGTTCAAGTCAAATGAAGTTAAAATGACACACACACAAACCCTCAATTTTCTACTGCCCTTCTTTGCCATTATGTTCACCCCCTCTGCCTCTTTGGCTCCTTGGTCAATCAATGACTTCAGCTGGGGCAAGCTGCCAAGTGTCCCATGTCCTGTGCTGTGAGTATGACACTGACACTGATCTTTTCTTCTTCCTCATTATTGGGTCCACTTCAAGTGCTTTTTATATATTTACTAAAAAGCTCTACACTATACTCTTTCTTCAGTGGTCTGCAGCTCCCCTTTACATCCAAATCTGCTATATGTGGTATTGGATACTTGTTTGTTTTATTTCCTTAATTACCCCTGAAGTCACTATAGCTGGGTCCCAAGGTTACCTGCCTTTGATGACCAGTAATCATCCTAACTGGCATGTTTACAGCCCTGAGTCTCACATACTTTCCTGTGCCTCTCTTACCAAACAATGCCCATATTTCTCTATGCAGCTTTTTATTCTGGGATCATAGATGGCTCATTTACACAGATTAACTACATATATACACACATATAAAAATAATATGTGGGCTTGTGTGTGTTTATAACATACATGCTCCATAGAATTGTACAAAAGCTTAAACATAGGAGGTAGAAATCATTAGATAATTGGTCTTTATTACACAAGCTAAAACACAGACCCAAAAAGGCCAGGAGAAGTCACAACAAGCATGGAACTATGTGCTGTGAGCTTAATGCAAAGCATGTGGTCTATTACTAGCAATGGCAACATCATATTTGCTTCACTACAAGGTTGCAATGTCTTTTAAAATAAAAATAAAAATTGGTTATGAGGAGATAATTTCAAATAATTTTCTTGGCCAATATTCAGGCCATGTTAGAAAGAAAGCCCATTTATAAATTATAAAGTATAGCTTTTCAGTAACAAAAAGAAGGGCTCTGCATGAATAAGAGAAGAGCACAAGGAGAGATCAGTAGTCTAAGCAAACAATCACTGATGAAAGAGCTGGGCTTGTATTAGTCAGGATGGAAAAGCATGAAGGGGAAGACATGGAACACTGGTACTTTCCACTGATGAAGAAGATGGAGTAGTTTTCTTCATGCCACTAGGGATAGAAGAAAACATAACAGAGCTCATTTAAAGAAAGGCACTATCCTCCTTGGGGATAAGAGCTGGTTTTAGTAGTCTAGCAATCTTTCTAGTTTTTCTCTCTGTAATTCCTCAGGTAAGCTCTTGTGAACCCCCAAAAGTTGAGTTGGTTAAGTATGATACAATTAAGAATAATTCTGGACAAAAACAAATAAAAGGAAAGGATGTGGGAACCACATAGGTGCCTCAGATTTCAGGAAAGAATAGAACTAATTTGTTGGTGTCTATGAAGAAGCAGTGTTCCACTGTCAGAGACTACAAAGACTTTGGTTAGTATTTGCATGTTTCCTCAGATAAATTGACCTAAATGGGTGAGCATTCTTGCTATGTTCATAATCAAGCAGGGTTTAAGCAGTGACAGCACAAGAGTACTATGCTCTTTCTGATTCTTCACTACAGCTCTGCATAATCACCATATGCCCAGCTCTTATTTCACCAGCACAGCATTAGTTCTAGTAACAGGACTGATTCCAATGGATATGCTCTTGGCTCCCTGTAAGCAGATCCTGCAATTTTAAGCATGCATAAAGATTCAGTCTCCTCTGAAATAAAATTCACACTACTTTACATGCAAATAATTTTTTATTATGAAAATGCATTGCTGCAAAGTTTATGTTGCTCTGCGTGTATCCTACGCCTTTATCCATAAACAAGTATGAACTGGATGTTTAGCGGATAGATACCTAAATATCTTGTGCTTCTGGTGAATTCTTGAAAACATATTGCCTAGAATTATGTTTTTCAGTGAATTATTGCATTCAAAACATGATTAAGTTACAAATGCATACAAGGCTCAAGTTTTTTCTAAGCAAACTGATACTAACTACCATACAAAGGTACACACATGAACATCTGCTTATGGCAGGCAGGAACAAGCATCTACTCTTCATTCTGAAAAATAAATCTGGAAAAATTTAAGGCTAAGAAAATTAAATTAAAGCATGTCATGTTATGTTCTAGTGTTGTGACAAAATACGCTGAAGTATGACATGCTTCTGATGTTCCAGAGGGCTTGTTTTCTTTTTCTATATATCTCTTGGTTACATTGTCAAATTTGCACTATAATACAATTTCGAGAACATCATTAGTATTTAAAATTGTCCCTCTTTTCTGATGTATTTCTTTCTTAATTAAGGAGAAGGTGGTCTGAAGTTCGGTTGGTTGAAGTTCAGTGGCTTGAAATGGTTACTCCAGGCGTAGGGTAGGTGGTTAGCTGCTGACAAAGTTTGTTGGAGCACTTAGTTTATTACTTCAGATTTTGAATTTGATACTCTCCCTTACGGCAAAGTTGGGTGTGTTAATGTATCCTGCAGTGACATTAAAAAGCTTAAAGTGGAGATGTTGTCAAACTAGCTGTGTCACCACATTCAAAGCTTTAAAGTGCAGTTACAGCTTGAAAAGTGATTATGAAAAATACCATATTCTTACCCAACTGATCTAATCCCCATATATACCTGATGTATATCTATCTGCTTACTTTACAGACTAAACCAAACATTTCATACTGTGAGCACTGCAGAACCAAGACAGCTCAGAAAGATCACACAGGATTTCATTCTGGCTCATATATCACCAGCAAACCTGACAGATGAGTTCCAGCTGCAGAATATTTATTACTGATGATGATAGAGAGGAATAGCAGATTCCTATTTGAATTTCTACAGTAGGCACCTAAAAAAGTCATCTTTTAACTCATACATAGAAAAAAAAGAAAAAAGGCAATCAGGCAATAACTACAAGACAACAGACAATATTTATCCCAGTTATTTTTGTCTTGAATTTTGTTGTCATTCAGAAAATCAAAAGAGGGGAGCTGAAGTCCTCTGTCAGTTAATGAGAAAAGGTAGGTATCTCTGAGAAACAAAGAATATGTGTGGTTTGTACATGTGAGAATTCAAGTTAAATATTTAAAACAACCTAAAATGAATGATGTGAACTTGTACTAATACACTAATCCACATCACTTTAACAGTCTGTTTTGAAGTATCCACACTGTTATGATTGTATACATGTGTATACAAGTTTCTCGAGTATATCTTTTTTATCAAGAGTACTGACACCTTTCCAGTGTACTTAATAACATTAATTTCAGAAGCTTTTCTTTTAGGTAGTAGTACAAGTTATTTAAATAACTATCTACCTACTTACCTACCTACCTGTAACCTGCAGTTTCTTCTTAGAATGTGTATCAAGCAAAACCAAATTGCCGTAATACAGACACTTCTATTGGCATCAGAACTGTCTAATACTGTTCCCTGGTTATTTCTGCATGGTTCATACCATAGCCAGTTAAAAAAATGTAAAGGATATAGATGCTGTGTATGCCACCTGCAACTATTTCTGTAGCTGTTCTCGCTATCTGTGAGACACAAGTTTCCATACATATTCCTGTAGGTTCTTCAAATCTGGTGCCTCTATATACTTCACACTGGCTCTTGTACTTTTTGAACTGAGAGCCTGAAATTTATAGCTCTGTGCCTTAAAAGAGCCTTGATGCACCTCATTATCAGGAACCATGGCAAACCAGTAGCTCATTGTAGCAAAAAATATATGTGTGTATGGTCTGATTTTAAACTCTCTTTAATGTGAAAAAGCACAGCATTTTTTCCTCAAACTGATGGAATGTAAGCTGACAACCGAGGATTTAGTTCTTCCAGCTTCTTAATTTCCAACTGGTAGAATTGGATATGTTATGAAATGAGATCAGAAAAGAAAGCTACACAAGGCAATGGCTTTTCTTTCTATCTATTTGGTCAGAAAAGACATACACTCGCTCAGTATCTAAAGCATGAGTTTCTGTCTTAAGAACTTACCTGTCAAATTTCAAGCTCAATTTAAAAATATTAAGGAGGTTTTACAAGGATCAGAACTTAGAAATCATGAAGATTAAAAAAAGACACAGAAGCAAAAGCTAGAATAATCAACAAAATTTAGATGAAACCAGATGTTTTCATAATGGATAGCAGAAGAAAAATGTGGCTGACAACTATTCAATGAGTTTTGTTCCTTCCTTTCCTTGTCCTTCTTTTAGTAGGGATCTTACTTTACAACTCCCATTTTACAGATAGGCAAAGTACAAAGTGACACACGAGTGAACTTTAGTGGTTTACCTGTGGAAACCTTCTAACTCACAGCAGACCAAAATTCCAGTAAAAGTTTTAAAAGCCAGCTTTTAAAATGTAAAGGCTATTTCTTACTCTCCTAACTGGCTGTCTATTTTAGGGTAATACCGAATCTTCTATGTTTGAATATGTGCTAGACACATTAAAAGAAAACATGAATAGTGTTCACACAATACAACTTTGAAAAAAAAAATGTGCCCAGCAAGGTGTCATACCTGAGAAATTTGTTCTAAATCTTGTGTACAAGCTACATCACACTTTTATCTCTGAGGTTTCTTTCCGTGTTTCCGATTCATCTGCTCAAAGCTTCCATTTTTGATGGTCCAATTCCTTGTATGAAATGACATAACTGTTTAGCTGCGGATGTCTGTCTTAATTTATCTTTAGAGACATATACTGTCGTGGTTTGGCTTCAGATGGCAACAATGAACCACGCCCCTCTCGTTCCAGGCTTTTCTCAATGGAAAGCACAAGGAAAGGGCAGAACTCGTGGGCTGAGACAACGACAGTTTAATAGAATAACAAAGGTAGCACAAAAAAACCCAACATTAACAACAGTAACAAGGACAGAGGAGTACACAGACGCGGTTAGGGAACCACCGCTCACCGACCGCACCCGGGGCGCCCCCGCCGCTCCAAGCAGTGACTGCCCGCCCCCTCCCGGCAGCTCAGCGCGGGCGTGGCTCACCTGGGATGGAATGTTTATAGCCCCGGGCCGGGGAGAGTTAACCCTCTCCCTGCCGGAACCAGGACAATACTCAGGCTACAAAAGTACTTAGAAAACACCAGCCAATCTGTAGAAAATATCAGGAGAACATTCCACTGGCTTTGATGGTGGCACTGAAACTAATAGAATGCCCCCCCTTCAAAAATCTTTGACAGGTGGTTGGTGACACCAGGGACTCCGGGGTTCCTACTGCCTCCAGCAGACACCATATCACTTGTTGTTCTTAAAGTCAGCTGTTAGCAACTTGGCCCTCAAATTGCAAATTGCCTTGTCTTTGATAAAATCAACAATGAAAAAATTAATAAGGTCACAGAATATTTCTTAAGTTATTGAGAGTTTTATGAGCACAGCTAACCTCATTTTGATATTAGCTTGTATACATACTGCACACATATGCCATCTTATAAAACACCCTCAGTGCCAGAAAATAAAAGCAAATGACAGACATGCAGAAAAAGTCACTTCTGCAGTGTTAATTCAGTCTGGGGTTTTTATTACTTGTTCAGATACTTGCACACGCCCCCTGCCTTGCTCAGTAGAAGGATGGCTTATTCAGGAAAATAACGGGGTGTTCAAAAATTTTTTTATCTTCTTTTTTTAAAGTGTGGCCTTAGGTCTTGTTTGCACTGCATTATTCAAGCTTTCCTCTGAAGCCATTTGTTTAGACTTCTCTGTGGTGCCATAACTATATTTCACAAACAGCAATGCCCTTACTTTTACAACTGCCTATAAAGTATGACTGTAATATTATCCTGATTTTACATTGGGTAGCTAAAGCACCAATATTAAGAACAACTAACGTGGAGAGCCCGCTGTCTGGGATGACTCAGACTTGAGCGCTCTGCCTGCTCCACCCTGCTCGAATCACAGCTCCCAAAGGGTGCATCCTCCACACCAGTCCATCAGCACTGGCTGCCTTCCCATTTGGGGAACTCCTACCACCAAGTATCAAAGGCAGGTCTTAGAGAAATGGGAAAGGTCATTAGTCAGCACTCGGAAAAATGTGTTTTAAGCAGCTTGCCTAGCATCAGGCAAAAATTCTGCAGCAGTGTCAGGGACAGAAATAGAAATCAGCTTTTCAATGACCTCACCGTGAGGTAACCTTTGTAGCCTTGCCTCATGCATGGTATGAGTTACAGCTTCTGTAAGAGGGAGGCAGGGGGTCCTGAGGAAGGAGCCTCCCTCATGCTCCAAGGCACTTCATTCCCACAGCCTAGTCCGCCCTCTCTGAGACTGAAGTTGAGTCCTGTGGTACAAAAGAGTGCAGGTATGTGTCATTAAGAACATAATGGGGGCTATGCTGGAACAGACCAAAGGTCACTCAGCATCATGTCTGACAATGGTTAGTAGAGATTACTTAAAGACAGAGTGTAAGAAACAGATTAAATATGGACTGACATCACTTTCTGCCTTGCAGCAACAAGGAGTTTAAAGTTTCCTCCACCCACACCTTTTTAAATATTTTTTTCGTTTTTAAGCCAGAAGTTACATTCAGGATAGTATGTCTAATAGTCATCAATGGACATTCATTAAAAAAAATTGTCTCATCCACTTGTGAAACATTTTTTTTCCCCTCCACAATATCTTACAGCAAAAGGACTGCAACAAATAAATGTATATCCAAAATAGCCTACAGTCTTGTTTAGGACATTCGCTTTGCAGGGTGAGGCTGTGCATTTGAAACCCTTGGGTTCAGAAGATAAATTATCCTGAATCCTGCACATTAAAGGCTGTTTAAACCCAAATTCAAAGGATGCTTTAACCCAAATTTACAAATCAAGGCATTGAATGCTATGCACAATCCAAAACAGTGAATATGTCAGACAAGATTTTGAATGCTTAGACTCTTCTGCCGCCCTAACTCATGTCCATCTCCCATTACAGGAAGCAGTTTTTCTGACACAGGAATAGTGCTTGAATAACAACTTTTACAGTTCCTAACTAAGATGAACACAAGTTATTCACATATAGTTAAGCGGTACTATATACTTAGAAGCAGATGGTATAGAGAAAGCTTCATTGATACTGCTCAGTAGACCTGAATGCCCAATAGAAATAACCTTGCCTACTTTCTCTTCATGTATAAATATACATGCATACACAGAAAAATGATGGTGTCATTTTAATATTAAAGAAAGAGTTAATTTATCTCTGAAAACTGGAAAATATTAAAAATTCTTCAAAAGTAATTAAAAAAAAATCTCCTCTGGAGATACATCTTTTCACCATATGGTGAAATATTGAGCATTTCACCTTAAGTTCCTTGCTGAAGTCCATAAAGGTGGCTAAAATATCAAACTCAAAATGGCTTAGGAATATCCAGCTCATATGATTAGAAAGGTTGTACTATGTATCCTTGGAAAAATTAAATCTTGCCGGTAGATCAGACTAGTAGCCACAGACCAAAACCATACAGGTAGATAGCAGTTAAATGAACTACAATTCAAGGAAATTATAAATGACTGACCTTTATCAGGTAGTCATAAAAAGGAGGAGCAATTATACATCACCCCAAAAAGCTTTCTTTTTAAATCTCAGACACTGTTCAGCCTATTATAATTATCCTAACTTATAAGCAGTAAAATGTTTAGTGGGACAACTCAGGGAAGTAGAATGTATGAGAGAAATTATGCAGTTAATGGAGAATTGCTCAAGTTGTAATTTACAAAATATTGTTGCAGATTCCTTGTGTCAGGTTGCAATAAAAAGAAGATCTTCCTAAATTAATTTATACTGGTTAATTAACTCCTAGATCATAACTAACTATACTTTTATGCAACATGAACCCATTATTTTAAGCTGGGCACCTGAGGTTAGACACCCAAAATCTCACAGTACCAGCTGCTGTACGGATCCTTAGCCTGAACATGGATTTAGATGTCTGAAAGCAGGCATTCACATCTGAATATTGTTCTTTCACAATGCTACTGTGTTGGTTCAAGAATTAATATAATTTTTTACTTCATTCCAATCGACCCCTGTATATCTGAGACATTTGCTAAAAAATTTGTTGCCTGAAAAATCAAAGTAAGGACGTAAAACAGGAACTGGACTGCATGCAGATTGTTATAAACACTGCCCAGGAGTACACAGCAGTATAATAGGTAGTTATTTATTTGAGTGGCACATATTTACTTGAGAGCGCTGGACACTCTTCAATAATGCATACCACCTCAAGCTAGGAAAGTATCACTAACTAAAGGCAGGGATGCAAATGTTGCTGTGTAAGCTTTTTTTTTCCTTTTTTCAGTCCTTTATTTGCAGCTGAGAGGGGGGCAGAGGGGGGAAGGAGGAAAAGAGAGAAAGAAATTATAAGAAAAGACTTGGTCTGCTACATTAGCTGCCTGGGCTTGCTCCTGCTCTTTACCTTTAAAAAGATCTTACGTGTTTGTTGCTTTAAGAATAAATAAATAAAAATAGGTTAAAAAACCACACTTTTTCAAAGAATTTCTTTTGTGAAAGCTTTGACAGATTTTTGTTACTAACTATGGTAAAGTAGATGGAGAAAAAGTCACACCTGCACCCCAGATTCAAAGAGAATCCAAACCAAGACACACTTAATAGCTGAAAAGGCTACCTTTGCTTTTTTAGGGAATCCATTTTCCTGTTCATTATCCTTCAGAAGTATGCAAGAGAAAAAGCCCTGATAAAAATATTTTTTAAATCCTGACGGTAATTGCCTATCTCTGTGCATTTTTAATACTGAGACTCTACAAAATACAAAATGGAGCAACTCACTGAAACTAACAGTGTTGAGGATTTGACTTCCAGACTTTTCACATTGTTCCTCTGATATATGGCACTTCAGGAAGGGCAGTACCATGGCAGGAAATCTCAGTCAGGCCCTGGCATTACAATGTCACCCTCAGAGTAACTGGGCACATGAAGTAATGACACTGTGCTACAGCAAGTGGGCAGTTTTAGCAAGTGGCTACTAACAAGTTTAACTTAGGACCAATACATCAGCTCTCATCTGTGAATTCCAGAGCTCCTCAGAAAGAGTTATCATCCTTAACTTAAACTTGGATAAAAGACTTCTAATTATATACAGTGTTTCCAATGAAGCAGAGAAAGTCAATGCCAGAACAAGGATCAGAGCTGAACTCCTCCAAATGCATGCCTGATGGGATTTAACCAGGAGGCTGAACTGCAGCTTTTACTCAAAAGTTTGTAAAACTGCATTTTGACACCGAGATAGCTCACTGAGGGGAAGAATTTCATACTGTGGCCTGGTGTTTCCCAATACTTTGTGGACATTTCAGATCAATGCATGAAAGTATCACACCTGAGGGAGGCTGACCCTTTATGTTATTTGTTGGTAATTCTCTTCAATTAATTGAGTCTAGCTCTACTCTATGTGGAGTAGAGAAAGTCACACAGATAACAGGTGGAGCCAGTGCGTGCTGTGGGACAGTGATAGACAGAGAAATATGTACAATTTCAGAAAAACCCACGGTAGGCACAGTGTGGAAGTCACCCTGTTCTTGGCCCCCTCAACCCTCCTGTAGGCTGCTGAGGGAAGGCATCACTCTGCAAGCATCACTTTGTGCTTTTCAAGGTCGAAGATGGAGACGTTTTCTTGCACCAAGTGCAAGAAGTACTGCCTCTTTTAGGCACCTTTTAACTTCCTTATCACTCTCCAAGCTACCTGCAGGAATCAGATCAGTCTGTTCAGAAAGAAGTCCATCTTTCTTTACTCTGTGCTTTCGGAGACTGTTACAATTTACTAAATGCTCCCCAGGGGTCAACTTGTGTAGCAAGACTGTGCATTACCCAGTAACTACCATCGCAGTACTTAGATCAGCTCTGGAGGGAATTACACCTGAAATGCTCCCTTTGGTTTTATAGTACAGAAGAGTGTCCTCTGCAATGCCTTCAACTTTACAGTATAAAGAACTAGAATGACTCACTGTCCTACTTCAGATTCAAGACAAGGCAGACTTTTCCCTTGCTATTAAGTAGGGGCGGGGGGGGGAGGGGAGAAAAAGAAAAAAGCTTTCAGACATCCCCTGCTCCAGCTGTAAAGATGTGGCAGGCAACATAAATTGAGTATTCTTGGCAGGTAGCTTCTTTCTAACGTTTATGGGTCAGGTTGTCAGACACGAACAGTGGGGTCAGCCAACTTCTTTTCTACAATAAGCGACATACTTTTTTACTTGTATAGATCTAAGTGATTTTGTGCTCTGGTCATCTTATCCTTCTGTGTGTGTCTTGCAAGCAAAATTTTAAATGGACTTTTGAATGATATTTTCTCTTGGACTCTTATTTTGTGGAAGAGTGGAAGAAACTAGGGAAACCTTATGAGGGCATTGATTGCCTAAGCACAGGCACTAGTGCCTGAACGGCACCATAGGATATCTTGACTTATCTCTAGCTGCACTCTCAAACAGGTGTAGGATCAGTCTAAGTTCTGTTGTGCGTCTTCCAATCACATACCAACACCTGGGATAGTCTGCAGAACCTAATAATAACAGCATACAACTTTAGAATAAGCAGCTGGATTGCTCCCCTGTTTTGGAGTTGTTTTAAAGATCCAGCTAGCACTAGCAAAGTGTGACTTTCATAACCCCTGTACATAGAGTGAAATGGAAGCAGCAAAGATGAAGTTCAAATATCTTCTGGTTCTTTTAAAATAGACCTCACGTAGAGAGAGGAAAACATTCTGCTTCTCAAGCTAGGTCTCAGAATTAGAGAATTATCTTGGACAGACATCTTTTCACTCTTCCAAATGCTGTATTAATTAAACTCTCTTGTAATCTTCTGCAGTTACAGCAAAATAGCTGCCTTTGTGGCAACCCTAAAGCTTTCCCTCATGAACAGTGTCCTGGTTCTGGCAGGGAGAGGGTTAACTCTCCCCGGCCCGGGGGTATAAGTATTCCGTCCCATGTGAGCCACGCCTGCCCTGAGCTGGCGGGAGGGGGCGGGAAGTCACTGCTTGCAGTGTCGGGGGCGTCCCGGGTGCAGTCGGTGAGCGGCGGTTCCCTAACCGCGTCTGTATACTCCTCTGTCCTTGTTATTGTTGTTATTGTTGTTTTTGTGCTACCTTTGTTATTCTATTAAAACTGCCGTTGTCTCAGCCCACGAGTTCTGCCCTTTCCTTGCGCTTTCCATTGAGGAAAGCCTGGAGCGAGCGGGGTGTGGTTCTTTGTTGCCATCTGAAGCCAAACCACGACAAACAGGCTCATGCTGAAATCCTCAGTTTACAATATCTTCTTCTGAACAGCCCAGAATCTTGGCTTTAACTGGTATGCATTGCAGTTTTCAGAGTAATTGTGACATTTTGTTTGTGTGACTACAGAGAAAAATATAAATATTTCAACAGAGGGAGGGAGCCAGTTTCCATTTAGATGCATGGAAATTCTCATATTATTTTTCTGAAATTATATCAGGCCCTAAATAAAGAAAACTTTATTTTACTTAAATAAAATATGGAGTGGTATTACTCCACAAAAAGTAAAAATAACCTTTTTCTTTGAAAAGCCTGTATCTGCAGGTTCCTTCTATTTCCAACAGACGCATTAGCGTCACATTTCAATTTTGTACTTAATGTCAAAATATGGTATTAAAAAAACCCAACCCTGGTTCCTCATTATGCTGAGCTGTACTTGCATAATTGTTCTTCAGGCTTCACTTAATTATATGCCCCACCATGTGTTACTTTTCAACATTCTAAGTGGTACCACCTTACTGCTAGGAATATTAAACAATGAAAGGCAACACTCTTTTGTTTGGTTACACAGCATGCTGTGTCTGAATTCAGTCTCCTCTCACAGGCCCCCCCCTCCCAGCTTCTGAATTATATCCTTTACAAGTCTTTCAAAGAAGGGCACTTACAGTCATGCTTGATCTACAATGTTAGGGTTGGTGTGTGGCTTTTTGTATTTCCTGTATCCCAGAAATTCCCCCATTATTCAGAATGAGATTAAAAAAAAAACTACTTCTCTACAAATGGTATTTCTTAGATACCTAACANGAAAAGAATAGTAAAAACAAAAGAAACTATAGAGATTTGGAAGTTTTATTTCAGGTCATTTTTTTCTTACCCTGTCAAGGTCACAAGCTAGTAATCGAGGTGAGAAAAGAAGCACTGGAAAAACTACTTCTCTACAAATGGTATTTCTTAGATACCTAACACTGTTACCCTAAAAGATCCAGGATGTTTAAGAATAAGTGAAGAAAAACAGGCAGTGACTAAAAAGATATTGAAACTTTTGCTCCAATTCAATTGGATGGGAGTTCTGATCAAGCCTTGTACACCCTGAAATTTTTTTCATCATAGTCCAAAAACATGGGACCTCACAAGTGTCAAACATTGGCAGATTGACTAAGCAACCCAGAAATGCTATTTTTATATAAGAATGCTTTTTCTGAGAATACTTTAAAAGAGTTTGATTCTGAGAAGCACAATGGCAATGTCCAAGTGAGTGAAACAGATGGGATTTTCACATGGTCAACACAATTCTTTATTAGACAGAGAAACTGTGAGTCCTAGGCCACTAAAGTTAAATAAAGGACTCCTATTGATTTAAATCAGCTTTGTGTCAAACTGAAAATGAGGATGTACTAGGAGTGTGCCCAAGACAGGAAGCTATTTTAATAGTTTAGCCCAGTAGAAGTTAACTTGGTTCTATTTTATGGCTTATTTTTTATTACAGTATTCCAAATGATAGACCTAAAACAAAATTGCTCAAAAAACAACAGCAACAAAAAGCTCAAATTAATTCTTACTGATAAATCATTCTGAAAAACAAAGCAACCTATCAGTCATTTCCAATCAACAAATCCTAACATTTAATCACAGGCATATTCACACTTCAACATGGATCCACTTCTGTCTTTAGGCTTCTAATTAATAATTGTGTTGTCAAAATGCAGAATCATGAATAGTCCTTAAGGCTTTTCCTGTACAGAAGATAATGAATACTTGTGCTTAGCCAATCATAAGTTTATTTAGTTGTTAAAGAATATGTCCCTTTAAAGTAGGTTCAAACAATCAAAATTATAGGTTTTTTGCCTTATTAAATCCAACTCTGAATGTTGCAGAAAGTGAATATCTGATAAATAATTACTGAAAAAGGCACTTGTCTCTGGGTTGTGGACTGCTGTTCCATGGATGTTACCTAGTATGACAGATTTATTGTACCATGGTGAATATTATGGGGCAAATTTTGTCATCCTTACTCATGCTTCATTACAAGGATGCAATTTCCTTTACAGAGTGGGGATGTGCGCAAAACCAGTAGAACCTGTTCTTACTGATTCACTGGATAAGGAAGACAATAACACATAAAAAATGCTGAGAAAAGAATCATACTGTTTCTAAGGTGAGTGTGTAAAATATTGGATCGTTTCTTTTTAACAAAGCTCAGATGAAAACTATGCTCTGATGGACTTCTGCTTAGCTGCCTTACTAGCTGCCTTTGTAACCAAAACATTCCCATTTTGCAGTCGTCTCTGAAGCTTCCAGTCCCCCTTGGCTTCTTGGTCCTGCATTGTGAAGATAGCTTCTCAGTTATCAAGCCTACTTGAAAGTTACTGTCTCACAGGTGGGCAAATGTGGTAAAATGATCCCAAAGACAAATGCTGACAGTCTTGCTTTTTCTTTCACAAGAAAATAGTTTCTTATACAGGCTGAAATGGCTATGTTAGCTATTTCACTGAATTGCATAAAAACTAGAAGAAACACATGCAGTTAAAATTATGAAAGTGGATTTATTCACCGAAAAAAATGAATAAATAGATGAAGTTATCCCACTGTTTTTCAAGACCTCCTCTATGAAGTTTTCCAATGTGTTGAAAGGGCATTATAGTAAGCATTTTGCAGTGTCACTGGCTTACCTCAAAGGGATATGCAATATCCATTGTTGACACAAACAGCCTGCTTTACTTTGAAATTCTTATATTTGCTCTCATCAGCAGCATAATGAAAGGTTACAGCTTCACGAAATCAGCGAGCTCTCCCTTTTCAAGCTATGTGTAATTCATTGCATTGTTTTGTGCAGGCTGCTGTTCTTTGGTTTTGTGTTGTTTTTAAAATTAAAAAAATAATAATTAAAAAAAACCCACCCCAAACATAAAGGAAGTTGAGGAATATCTGAAAAGAACTGTATTCTGCAGATGAAAAGTTTTGTAAGTACCTTATGCTTTCCTACATGAATGATCACATATAGTGTCCAGTGGTCCTGTCCTAGCTGACCACAGACAGACAATGGTCAAATGGTACTTTCCATGGTCTGTCTTGTCTGTGGGTTGCTCTGACTCTCCCAGTTTCCAGTTTCCCAGCTTGCTGGGAAGAGTTGAAAACAACTGTCCCTATCCTCAGCTGTTACTGTCTCCTTGTTTAAAGAACTGTCCACAAGAGGGCTAGGCATAGCATGGATTAAAACAACAAAAAATCCAAAAATTCACAAAAAACTTAATGTAGACACTGTCATAATTGGCTTTTGGTATGGACCGGAATTTTTCTGAAATGCAACTGCTATGGTAGGTAGAAATTCATAAGCCTGTAAGACAGTTACATTTGTACAATTTGAGCACATCCATAAGGCTTAACTGACAATTAGAAGTTACAAGTTAACAAAAATGACCACAGAGCAGTGTGGTCAAATAAAGACTTATTTGAATAAGTAGATTTTGTTTCAAAGCCAAATGAACAGATAACACCTACCATTCAACAACAGAAAAATATTTTCAAATGCTAAATAAGAAACTTGTCTTGCAAGATAACAGTTTTTCCCTAAGGCTACTCTGTACCTTCATGATTCATTGTAAAACTTCAAACTTAAAAAAAACCAAAAAACAAGACAAAAAAAACCCACTACATAACACCTCTTCTGCTTTCTTTGTTGCTATTTCAGTGTGCAATTGTGCCCAGTTGCACTCAATAAGCCCATGCCAGCAAAGGCAGGGAAAAATAAGAGATCAAAGAACTGAAAAAGTTCTTCAGGAAGTATTCCTTTGTTACTCCATTAAGAAAATTAAGTATGCTCTTTGAGAATACTTTTTTCCTTCATTAAACTGACAGATCTTAAGGAATCAAGCAAATTTGGGGGCTACCTCCACAAAAAATATTAATTATTTCAAGGACATAATGTGATTGGCCTTATCATGGTTCAAAGAAAGGAATGAAGTCTTTTATCTGACCAGCCTGATAGTTGTCTCCAACCCTCACCACTTTTTTGAATCTGGTAAGTACACCCTTCACTAAATGCACACTGAATAGCATGGACAAAACAGTCTACCACTGTCCACACTCTCCACTGTGCCTTTCTTCCAAGAAAGCTCCTCAACTATTACTGTTATTTGGGACCAGCACATTCAGAGATGCAAAAATACAAAAAATTGGGAAATCAAAATTTAAGTGAAACCTGAATTTAGAAAAGCTGCAGTCAATATCCATAGTTCAGAGAGTATAAAATCCTACAGTAGAATTTATGCATCTTATTTTTTGTTTTGCTAAAAAGCTCTGACTATATGATACTAAGCAATTTAAGAACTCAGGTTTTTCAAAACTCACTGAAGCCAGAAGTATGAATTTATCATACTGTAAAGATACATCTACACTCTTCTGGGTATGAACCAACAGGAAAAAAAAAAAAAAAAGGAAAAGGAGGAGTTTCATAAGAAGACTAATTCAGCATAAAGGCTTTCTGTATGGAATGTTGAGCTTCATGTGGTTTCCATCAACCTAAGCACAGACTGTGCTTAAACCATAAACCACCTTTTTTTTTTTTCTTTTCTTTTCTTTCTTTTTTTTTCTTTTTTCTTGCATTAGCAACAACAAAAACAAAGAGAAAACCAGGAAAAAAACATTTGGATTCATGCCTAAAGTCACATTTTAAGGTTGTGTGAGTTTTTCCCCCAGCTACCTAATGGTAGAGAGAGACAAGGGTAGCAAGAGAGTTATGAAATGTTCACTATATATAAAAAACTGTACTGAAAGAGCACTGTTAAACTTGCAAAATCAATTACTCAAGACACAGCAAAGCAAGAATGAACCCTGCCTCCCTTCATGTGTAACATCAAGTAGTCTTTAAATACACCATGATGCAGTTTATTTTTTTAGAGCCTCTCCCCACCTCATTCAGGGTACGTGAAGAATGGGGTTCAAGTAACAAGCAGGTCTTTGATATTTTGGTTATTTTTGTTGTTCAGTGTGTGTCCCTAGGCCTCACCCATGCACACCGCTCAAACCCTGAGATGAAGACAGAATTATTCATTTTCTTATGGGCTTCCCTATGGTGCTCATCACGCAAAACCCTGTGAGCTTCATGAAGCTTAATTTATCTTAACAAAACCTCTCCAAAGTGACAGGATAATATATCCCACTTTACAGACAGGCAGCAGAGACACACAGGCAACAGTCAATGCCGAGTTACCGAGGATCCAGGTGGTGGGTTTTTGTCACGTTTTGTAATAATTTGCACTTTCAGGCACAGTACCCATTCATTTTAATTGCAGCTGTGCCTGCTCAGTGCTTCTTCATCTCATCCCTCAGGATGTTTAGATGGGCATTCAGAAATGAGAAGCACACACATCTGTGAAACATCTGAT
Source organism: Rhinoptilus africanus (assembly GCA_013400135.1). Lineage (NCBI taxonomy): Eukaryota > Metazoa > Chordata > Aves > Charadriiformes > Glareolidae > Rhinoptilus > Rhinoptilus africanus. Next base: position 37,673 of record VXBO01009188.1, read on the forward strand.
GCAAGGCACTGTGCAACATCACTCAGGAACTCTGGCAACCAGAGATGGACTCTTCTTCTCCAAGCAGAGCTTAGCTGCTGTGAGAGGAAGGCAACCATTCTTTTCCAGCAATTTGTAAGAAATAAGGCAGAAGTACCACATACAATGGCATTCTTTACTTCCCGGACCTGAGCAGAAAGCCATTCTTAGACTACAATAACTTTGGCTACTGAGTGAAGTATGAGCCCAGGTTAAAAATAGGAAGGCTTCACCTGAAGTAGAGCTTGCTCATAATTTCATGAAAACGAAACGCATTAATTAAGAAATGGACAAATTTCATTAATGCATTTTCTAACTTTCAACCTGTTCATTGATACTTCAGCTCCTTGTCATAAAGGCATTTTCTATTGCCATTCTCCTGTTCCTCCAGATTCTAATTACAGGGGTTTTTTTGTGCAGCTAGTCCCTTTGCTTGTCTATTCACTCTGTGAAGATGATGTATGTGCACTTGGTCAGCATTCAAGCCTGTGAGAAGTTTAGGCACAATGAACAAACACAAGCTTCTAAGGGATATGATCTGTTATTGAGTATATGCAATTGCTATTTTTTCAGACCTTTGAATATGGCAAAATGTGCAGGAATTTTCACAAGAGTGGCAAAGGTACAATGTCCAAACACACATGATAACTCTATAAAATATCATGTCCCTGTTCCAAAGAGTAAGAGTGTGAGGATATTTCAAATAAAAGATCTTAAAGGTAAAATAGCCCTTATTTCCAACCTTCATTATAATCTCCTCTTCTTCCACTGTCGATTTCACAGATAGTTGATACATGTTTGAATAAAAGTAGGAAATAAAACCCCAAACCTAACCACTATCAACATCTCAAACCCTGAAAGACACAGCTAACATAGAAACATCACATCCCAAATGCTGTTTCACAAAATGACACATTTACAAACTATGACCATGGAGTGGATGGCTTGTGTGTATGCAGAACAGTAATCAGAGCAATAAGTCCCACTGAATCAACAAAAAGCATCATTTAGCAAGTATTTTCCAGACTGGTAAGTGTCCCACATGCTACTAGTTTTGAAAGATTATACCTTTTTCCTCTGTCATGATTAAGGTTATGGTGTAACTCTCCTTGTGAAATAGCTCTCAGTTGCATTACAGTTTCTGGGAGCCCATAGTGACATCATATACAGACATGAGAAATTCTTATCCATTACAAGAATTTATAATATCTGTACATACAGATCTGTTTACTTACAAATACATACAAAACTGTACATACAGATTTGTTTAACTTTTGCCTGTTTTTCAAAGATTACAAATTCTCTGAGCATAGCCAAGGCTCTCACTGGTCTGAATATTGGTAATATTGGTAATATACTGTGCATATGATATCACCTTAAACTGAATAAATTTGTAATTGTGTAAGAAGTCCCACTGATACTTGCAGATTGGAATGTTAACCGTCCACAAGTTTTTTCTGGAATTATTGCCAAACTAATTCCTTTTGAGTTATGCTGTTACTAGCTCTGCTAAACTCACAAGTATAGAAACACTGAAAAGTGATTTTTCCATTGGTTTGTTTTCCCCATTACAAATCAAACTTGTTCATAGACTTCCTATATATTTTAAATACTTGTAGCAAAGATACAGTGATACTGTTGCAAAGAGGCAAGAGCATTTGCTGGAGGAGGCTTATATGAGCACTTGTGTTAACAAAGAGTAGTCCTTAGTGAAAAAAAAAGGCATCCTTTTTTTAACTCTTATAAATCAGAAATTTTGCCATAAAATGCAAAACTTCCCTTGAAACAGTAAACAAATTGCTGAAATAACAATAACAATGATAAGCTGAAAATATCAAACTATTAAACAAAGTAATATCAAACAAAATATCAAAAAAAATACCTTTTTTGTTTTCATTTTTAACTGAGCTTGTTGGATAGCAACAGTCAGTCATGGTCTCATGTGGAGACATAAGTCATCAGCTGACCAGCTTCATGCAGGACAAGGCAGTCCACATCATTGCATGTCTCTGTGGGACCAAAGCACTCCAAACCTCACTGCTGACTACCAGCACAATAGCTTTCATTTCTAACTTTATTAGGCTTGGAATCGTAACCTCCACAGCCACTTTTTTCCTTAATAGTTAAAACAGATGCATAGACCTGAGGTCTATAAGCTGGTCAGAGTGGTGAACTTGGTTGGCCCACTATGGTTTTGAAGGATTTCTTGATCTGGAACGTGTACTGAAGTAGTAATAAGACATAGGATGAACTATACAATTCATCTTCAAGACTGCATAAATGGATCTTCCATTATTACATTTCTTTGGCATGTTTGAAAAGTCATTCGCATGTGCATGGATATTCTGGCTATGACCTGGGAGAGCGTCCAGTGAAGACTCCTCTGTTAAAATCATTGAAAGGGGAAAAAGGGGCAGTAAAAACCTCACATAAACCATATCCTTCACGCCATAAAGCATAACTGATACTTCTCACATAAGTTAACCTACATGAAAACTCTTTCTGCAGCACAAAAAGCAGGCATTTCACAAATGGCAACTAGACACATTCATTGCTCAGATTCATACAGCATGGTTGATTGTGGACAAGCCACATTCATCAGGGTGAAATTTAACATTGATAGCATGAGATGAATTATTACTGGTTTCTGCTTGCAATATTTGACAGACTCATATGGCTTGTTGCAGAACATAAATAAAGTAAAAATAATAAGCATGTAACTAAGCTTCAGGATTATTTCAATTAAATCCATTTCCTAATAAATATATCCTCTGTTTTGATATTTTAATAACCATATATAATATTTTTTACCTCCCCGTGACATTAATTTAAGATTTCATTTGTTACATTGACTACAAGGTATTTGGGAGAATTATTTTTGTTTCCAAATTACAAATTGATAAAATTCAATTTACCTATCAAGTGTCTTGAATTGGAATAGGCAAAAAAGAGAAAAAAGTGATCTATTTTTGTTTTCTGCTTTCCTTCTAAACCAGGTGATGCTGCTTAGAATTTTTTTCCTCCTGTCTAATTTACATTTAACTTGGCTACTGATAATATGTCTCTAATTTGTAACTTCAACTGATTACTGATGACGTACACGGGCTTGAAGTGAATCCTATAATCAGCCTTCATTTTCAGGAGTGACTTAGGATTTTGGCTGTCTTTCTGAAAATGATCTGATTTCTTTTATAGAAATTATTGAAATATGTACCATTCGAACCTGTAAAGACCACTATGGTGTCTGTCCAATCTCTGAATCACTCACAGTCCTTGGCTACTTCAGACAATTTAGGTCCACCAGCTTTAAAGACTTGTGCTTTTCTTTTGTTTTGTAGGTTTTCTTCCGTTTTCAATATATCCATCACAATCTCCTTTAAAGTAATTAAAACTCTGTGGTAGTAGAAAATCTTTAAGGCAACATAATTGTTTTCCTATTTGGGGGAGCATTTTAATAATTTAATTTATATTTGATTTATTGTAGTTATTTTTTACTCAGAATTATTGCTATGCTTAAGATATGACATCAATGGAATAGACCATTACCATGGGGAAAAGCCTCCCTTATTTTCATAAATATTGATGGGAACTCATGCAATCGTAAAACACATAAATTCTAAAACATAGACAAAAAGATTGTTTCCCACTCACATGGCACTAATTCCATGAAAGAGATCGCTGCAGCTATGTTAGATGTCTTGTATGCATGTAATAATTTGGATGGTGCAGTAAGTAAGGTGAAAGTTGCATCTTGTACCATTGTGGAACTGCTGCACTCCCACTGCCAGGAATGACAGAACCTGTCCAATTCTTCATGCAACAGAGAAACATATTGACCATGCAGATAAAATTCTCTTTAATTTGGTATGGCTTACATCTTTTTTTTAAATCTGTGATTAGCAGTTAATTTCAGCTGTTTTGCAGTCTGAGTGATTATCAGGTGCTCTTTTCAGATTCTATTTAGTCTTTGTCTCAGCCTTGTGAAGGTATTTGGTGTTTGCTTAGTGCAACAAGCACTTTCTAGATGGCTTCTTACTACAAGCAGCATGATGATTTTAGTCAGAGAACTTCCCTCAGTGCAGATGTTTTTCAGGGTGTTTTGAACATCTAATACAGTCAAGGTTAGTCTCTTGTCTAAACATTATTAATATACATAGTCAGAAAACAGGGAACAGAGAAGGAAACATCCGCTGCAGGAGGAAGCATTCTTTAATATGCTGTAAACACCTTCTCCAGTGTACATAAATATATATATTACTGTGAGTAAGCTGTAGGATATCAAAATCCATTTTTATCTACCTAAATATTATTTCCATAGAAATCTGTATAAATACCTGTATCCTAAGCACACTCTAAGTATCACCTTCTTTATCTGTCTTTGAAGACAAAATGAACAACATTTTAATGTAAGATGCTAGAAGCATAGTTATTTGGAGCAGGCAATAGCGAGTGCGGGAGGATTACTAACTATTTTCCCCTCAAACCCTGTAAGAGGGAGAGAAAAAGGAGAAAACAGAAACAGCTTAACTCACCAAAAATCAAACCACTGCATTGCCCTCTTAGCCACTGAGTGTTTTGGGATGTAAGACCGAAGATTACATCAGTACAATAAAGGCTCCCTGCTCTCTCTACAAATGCAAGCTGTACACTAGGAAAAAAAAATAAAAAANNNTCCCCTCTTCCAAAGCTGGATCAGTGTGTAGGGAGGGCAGTCATCACGCCATCCTCAGCAGCAGGAGCTGACATTGGACGAAGCTGCCAGGTAGCTGAAAACGGCACAGAAGGCAGCTGATACCCACTTTTCATCGTGGGTTTTTTTGTTTCTTGGGTTTTTTTTATTTAAGTCTGAATCTGGACTTCAAGCAACACAGCGCCTGAGACAGCTCATCTGAACCACACTGTATTGCAATATTCGCTCTTCCCAAAGAAAAAGACTC